>WNWK01000945.1:0-235000 GCA_009830355.1 Cherax destructor
GAACAAACCCCCAGTAAGTTATAGAGGCAAAAATTTTTGGGTATTTTTAAAAAATAGGCTGATAAATATAGAGTGGATGGGGTGGTTGAGTTGGTCCTGACTAGTTGTGCTACTAGGTCAGATGCCGGCTCCTTCCAAGTGAATGTAACCGACCTGTCTGGGGGGAGATTTGGGACCTCCCTTTGCATGGGCCAGAGGCCTGCTGCTGTGTTCCTTCTTTCTTATGTTTTTATGTTCTTATAACAGCCCCCTGATACAATAGAATTTGATATAACAGACCCTGATATAACAGTTGATATAACAGATTTCGATATATCGCCCCTATATAATAGTTGATATAACAGATCTTGATATAACAGTTGAAAAAAGACCATATAACAGCCCCTGATATAACAGACCCTGATAAAAACAGACCCTGATATAACAGCCCCTGATATAACAGACCCTGATATAACAGATTTTGATATAACAGCCCTTTTTGATATAAATACCTTAATATAACAGCCCCCTGATATAATAGAATTTGATATAACGACCGATATATCAGACTCCTGATATAATAGAACTTGACATAACAAACCTTGATATAACAGACCTTGATATGACCCTGATAAAAAGACCTTAATAAAACCCCTGATATAAAGACCGATATAACAGCCCTTTTAATATAACTGACCTTGATATAACAGCCCTTTTGATATAACAGAATTGATATAACAGACCTTGATATAACAGACCATTGATATAATTGATCTTGATACAATAGACCCTGATATAACTCATCTTGCTATAACAAACCGCAGATATAAAGACCCTGATATAACAGACCTTGATATAACAGAATCGATGTAACAGACTTTTAAAAATGGGCAAAATCCTCAGGTTAAATTGTATTTTTTAATTGTTAATTTCTCCTGTTTATTGCAATATTTGTTTAGTGTTTTTTTTATAGTTTTAAATATTAATAATACAGTGGTCCCCCGAGTTTGTATAACTCTCCAAAAGGGTGTGGAGTGCCGATAAAGTTTGTTCCCATAAGAAATAATATTAAATTAGTTTACCAGCCCCCCAAAAAAACTTAAAAAAGACTTTATAAACATTACATAATTGCAATTTGGGGAGCGATGAACTGGACCATGTAATAATAATACAGGGCCCCTGGTTTTCTTCACCTCCAAACTCAAAAATGTAAGTGTATTTTTGTACGACCTTTGTAAGTGTATTTTGGGGGTCTGAAACGACAATCGAATTTACTTTTGCCAGGAACAAATTCATTCGCAAAGCCCCGAAAATTCAACATTTTAAAGAAAAACCGAGGGTCCCCAATAAAATAAAATAATAAATTTTAAACCTCTCCCCCTTTTAAAATGGAGTTCTTTTTAAACCGCATAGAAATGAATTCCAAAACAAGGGCATACTATAATGGTAGTGGTTGATGTCAACTATGTTTGATATTTTTTAATGTCACCTTGCACCAAAATAAGATTTTAATATATTTTTAAATGTTTATACAATAGTGTATACTGTATATTGTAATAAACAGAATAGGGGAAATCAGCTCAAATATACGAGTAAACAAGTATGTCGCTAATGAGGGGGAGGCAATTTTCAGTACGTACATCATTAAATTATATGTACAGTTATATTAGATTATAGTGAGGGCTTTTGTTCATTTTATTGCTATGTTTTTAACATTCTGATATAACAGACAACCCTTGCACAAGGTAACATTTATGAAGGGATTCAGGAAATTTCAGGCCAGACTTGAGTCCGGGGGGGGATTCAGGGGAAAACCCGCAGGCCAGAGAGTCCTGGAGGTGGGGAAATACAGTGCCGGCACTCTGAAGGAGGGGGGGATGTTGGTTTTATAAGTGTAGGGCGGGACACATCTGGGAAGGGAAAAGGAGGAATGAATGAAAGTGTTTTTCTTTTCGAGTCACCCTTTTTGTGGGGAAAAGGCGATATGTTAAAAAAAAAGACCCCTTATTAGTTCATTAATTCTTTTTTTTGTATTTTTTCACATGCCCCCATTTGTGATTGGGTCGATACAACTGCTGGTCAAGTGATTATGTTTGTTGTCATTTAGCTTATCTCTCTTATTGTTTGTTAATTATGTCGTAACAGTGTATATACTTCATGTATATATTATACCCTTCGCCTGTATAAATTGAAATTTAAAAGAAAAATGTTAGTTTTTTTTTTAGGTCACTCATGTTTTTATGGTTGGATTAAAAAAAAAATATGTATATATACAGTGGTACCCCGACCCACCTCCCAACTCGAACAATTATGTAAGTGTACGAAATTTTAAGCGTTTTGTATGTATATTTTTTGGGTTTTAAAAATAACTAATTTTATTTTTCCTTTGGGAACAAACTCGTTTGTAACAGCCTTCTGAAACAATTATTGACGAAAATGGGTACCATTGTACATATATTTTATAACTGAGCACTGAGTGACCAGTGCGGTCAAAGTGCTCTATAAATATCGCAAGTATGTACTACTATTACTGGTCATTCTCGCAGAACTCCGATGCTGCTGGTAGTCGAGGGTCAGGCGGCCACTCCACGCACTACGCCAGGCGGCCGGTGCGCGAGCAGATGCGAGAGTCTATACCAGCGGTTGTGGTGGGTGTTGGACTACTGTGGTGGGCAGCGGTCTACTCTTCTGGAATGAGGTGCATCTTGGACAGCGGCAGGCGCCTGATTGCGCGCTTTGTTATTCGGCTGTTTATATATGGAATGTCAAACAAAAAGCAACTGGGGTTGATCCCCAGGCCCAATTGTTTGTGATTCTTGCAGTCTGATTTGTACATAATGTACTTCAAGTCTTGATTCTTTAATTGTGACTACACCTGGGTGTTAGTCTCCTTACACCTGCTGTCCATGTTCACCTAGCAGTAAGTACCTGGGTGTTAGTCTACTTACACTTGCTGCCCCTGTTCACCTAGCAGTAAGTACCTGGGCATTAGTCTCTGTACACCTGCTGTTCTTGTTCACCTAGCAGTAAGTACCTGGGTGTTAGTCTACTTACACCTGCTGCCCCTGTTCACCTAGCAGTGAGTACCTGAGTGTTAGTCTACTTACACCTGCTACCCCTGTTCACCTAGCAGTAAGTACCTGGGCATTAGTCTCTGTACACCTGCTGCCCTTGTTCACCTAACAGTGAGTACCTGGGTGTAAGTCTCCTTACACCTGCTGCCTCTTTTCACCTAGCAGAAAGTACCTAGGGTTAGTTGATTATTGTGGGTCACATACCCTAATGGTGCACCACTGAGTGGTCCACACTTGCCTAATAATAATAATAATGATAATTCTAATACTACTAATAATAAATAGGATATATTGTAGGATATAGTATTTATTTATAGTGGTGACAAATATTTACATGAAACAGTTACAAGGAATATTACTACAGTGGTACCTCGGTTAACGATATTTTTTCATTCCAGAATGCTGTTCAAGTGCCATTACCAAACGAATTTATCCTCATTAGGAATAATGTAAAATAGACTAGTCCTTTCAGACCCCCAAAAATACACTTACAAAAGCATTTAAAAAAATAAACTTACATAAAAGGGTGAGTTTGGGGACCATCGTTAACCGAGGTACCACTGTACACTAGAAAATCATCATCTTGTAATGTTTGTAACGATATATTCATGTTACTGGGCCTTAGGCTGGGCTGCTAGGGTGGGATAGCACCCGAAATGAGTTGCAGATGTGTTGTAGGTATACTTAGAATGAGATACCGTATGCAAGATAGCAGTAGTAGAAAGACATTCATATGCATAGCTGTGTACCCGGCTATGCTGAGTACACATCAAGGAAGTCATGCATTAGCTAGGATTCTCTCAACAGGGTAAGGTGATATAATAACGATATCACAATACAGTGGACCCCCGGTGTTCGTGATGCTCCAAACTCGAACAATTATGTAAGTGTATTTTTGTAAGTGCTTTTGTAAGTGTATATTTGGGGGTCTAAAAGGACTAGTCTAATTTACATTATTCCTTATGGGAATAAATTCGTTTGGTAACGGCACTTGAACAGCATTCTGGAACGAATAAATCACGAACACCAGGGGTCCACTGTACAGTGGACTCCCGAGTTACGTACACCCCGGAAATCGTACAATTATGTAAGTATAATATTGTAAGTGCTTGTGGAAGTGTATTTTTGGAGGTCTGAAATAGACTAACCTAAGTGACATTATTTCTTAAGGGAGTAAATTCGTTCAGTAATGGCACTTGAGCAGGCTTCTGGAATGAAGTTTTTACGATACTCGGGGGTCCACTGTATATGTATTTTCAGTGCTATAAGACCCCTATGGGTTAAACACTTTCCCTTAAATACAAAGATAATAAAGATAATTAATGGAGGTGGGAAGTACAGTGCTTGCACTCTGAAGGAGGGGTTTAACATATGTATTTGCTGTTTAGAGGGATATCTAAACTGTCATATCTGGCAAGACAGCAATAGTGTGAATGTTGGTGAAAGCGTTTCTTTTTCAGGTCACTCTACCTCAGTAAATTGTATTTTTTTTAACACCGACAGTCTCCCACCAAAACAGGGTATTGCCAGAAATGTGCTGATAGCACAGTTCAGATGACCCCTCAGAATTACAAACATCCTCACTTTAGGTGGGAATCATTCAAGTTTTTATACGTATTAACACATCGGCCATTTCCCACCAAGGCAGTGTGATAAAAAAAAAAACTTTCATTATCATTCACTCCGTCACTGTCTTGCCAAAGGCATGCCTACGCTACAGTTATAAAACCGCAACTTATCAACGCCCCTCCTTCAGAGTGCAGGCACTGTACTTCCCACCTCCAGGACTCAAGTCCAGCCTGCTGGTTTCCCTGAATCCCTGGCTTACAAGTTTGCAGCCAAATATAGAACTTTCCTTGAGACTCATTTGTTTTACAGGGTCGAGCCGTTCAGACTTCTCGGAGCTTAGACGAAGGCTACAACGCTGTTATACGTGTTGCAAGTGCTAACGTCATACATGAGGAGAATAATCATAAGGTACAGTTGATTTTTTTGTTTTTAACTCAGGCTGTCTCCCACTGAGACAGGGTGGCTCCCACCGAGACAGGGTGGCTCCCACTGAGACAGGGTGGCTCCCACCGAGATAGGGTGGCTCCCACCGAGACAGGGTGGCTCAAAAAAGAAGCAGAAGCTTTTCTTCTTTTTATATTTAGTAATTTATACAGAAGGGGTAACTAGCCCCTTGCTCCTAGCATTTTAGTCGCCTCTTGCGACACGCATGGCTTACAGAGGAAGGATTCTTCTCCACTTTCCCGTGGAAGCTGAAATGTGAGTGTGAAATAAGACACGTGTACAGTACAGTGGACCCTCGGTTAACGAATACCCCGGAAATCGTGCAATTATGTAAGTATAATTTTGTAAGTTCTTGTGGAAGTGTATTTTTGGGGGTCTGAAATAGACTAACCTACGTGAAATTTTTCCTTAAGGGAGTAAATTCGTTAGGTAATGGCACTTGAGCAGACTTCAGGAGTGAAGTTTTTATGAAACTCGGGGGTCCACTGTATTAGGATATTTTAACGAGGAAATGTTTCAGCATAAATGGCTTCTTCCATCCTACAGCGATAACCAGAGGCAGAGTTTATGCAGTGGTAGAGATAAGGCTCAAAGAGGCTAGATCAGTACAGATGTGAGGCAGTGGGGTAGGGGACCAGGCTGGCATAAATCAGTAGGTCTGTTAGATACTTCTCGCATTATGATGGTTCGACTTTCTATGTTTCGAATTTACGATGGTGCGATAGCGATGCACAATCAGTAGTCCTCAAACTTTGATAGGATAAACTTGTATTCATTTATTTACTTTTCAATACTGGTATTTAGTTAGTTACAGTAATTATATATTTACGTGTACTTATTCAGTGAGAGTAGTTATTTAAAGGTACAGTGGACCCTCGGCTAACGTTCTTAATCCGTTCCAGGAGCTAGAGCTTTAGCCGAAAAAAACGTTATCCGAAGCCTTATTTCCCATAAGAAATAATGTAAATACAATTACAGTGGTACCTCGACTTACGATATTTTTTCATTCCAGAATGCTGTTCAAGTGCCATTACCAAACGAATTTATCCCCATAAGAAATGATGTAAAATAGACTAGTCCTTTTAGACCCCCAAAATTACACTTACAAAAGCATTTAAAAAAATAAACTTACATAAAAGGGTGAGTTTGGGGACCATCGTAAGTCGAGGTACCACTGTAATCCGTTCCTGATATCCAAAAATATTCACAAAAAAAAATAATTTTTTAAAGAATAACTATAGTTTTACATACAGAAAACACACATAAATACTACATACAATTTAAAATTTATAAATAAATAGTGAAATAAACATTTAAAATAACATTTACTTACCTTTATTGAAGAGACTTGCTGGCATCTGGAAGATAGGGAGGACAGGGGCAGGGCTTAGTGTTTGGAAGGGGAATCCTCACTCCCTGCACTACTGCTACACTCCCTGTATGCTTGCTACACTCCTTTCATGCCTGTTACACTCCCTGCATGCCTGCTACACTCCTTGCATGCCTGCTACACTCCCTGTATGCCTGCTACATTCCCTGCATGCCTGCAACACTCCCTGCATGCCTGCTACACTCCCTGCTTGCCTGCTACACTCCCTGCATGCCTGCTACACTCCTTGCATGCCTGCTACACTCCCTGCATGCCTGCTACACTCCTTGCATGCCTGCTACACTCCTTGCATGCCTGCTACACTCCCTGCATGCCTGCTACACCCTTGCATGCCTGCTACACTCCCTGCATGCCTGCTACACTCCCTGCATGCCTGCTACACTCCTTGCATGCCTGCTACACTCCCTGTATGCCTGCTACATTCCCTGCATGCCTGCTACACTCCTTGCATGACTGCTACACTCCCTGCATGCCTGCTACACTCCCTGCATGCCTGCTACACTCCCTGCATGCCTGCTACACTCCCTGCATGCCTCCTAAACTGTGTTTTTGTTGTACATCCTGACAAGCTCACCCACACGTACGCCACTCTCATATTTTTCAACAATCTCCTTCTTTCTTTCGATGGTGTTCCTCACTCTCTTTACCACAGGGGTGCCACTAGGAAGCTTCTTTGGACCCATGGTGACTTATTTCACAGTGACAGTCACTAAATCACCAAAAAAGACACCAAATGTATTGTGAATGCTTGAAAGAGCACGCTGGGTATTGTTCACTCAAGTGTAAACAACGCTGGACTGGCGTCCTGGGAGGAGGTGCGCAAGCCCAGAGCGGGCAGACAGGTCTGGTACGTAACGTTAGCTGAATAAATAACGCTAGCCGAAAAAAATATTGAACGTAAAAAGCAACCTTTAGCCGAAAAAAACGTTATCTGGAATGAACGTTAGCCGGGGGTCCACTGTAGTAGGTTGGTAGACAGCAACCACCCAGGGAGGTACTACCATCCTGCCAGGTGACTGTGAAACAGAAACCTGAAACTGTTTTACGTACATGATGGTAGGATTGCTGGTGTCTTTTTTTTCTGTCTCATAAACATGCAATATTTCAGGTACGTCTTGCTACTTCTACTTACACTTAGGTCACACTACGCAAACATGTACACGTTTATGTATACACACTCATCTGAGTTTTCTTTGATTTTATCTTAATAGTTCTTGTTCTTATAATTTTTCCTTTTCCTTTCATATCCATGGGGAAATGGAATAAGAATGTTTCCTCCGTAAGCCATGCGTGTTGTAAAAGTCAACTAAAATGCCAGGAACAATGGGCTAGTAACCCCATTTCCTGTATAGCTTACTAAAAAGAAAAAGAAGAAAACCATCAAAGTGGGATGTTTGAATGTGCGTGGATGTTGTGCGAATGATAAGAAAGAGATGATTGTAGATGTTATGAATGAAAAGAAGCTGGATGTCCTGGCTTTAAGTGAGACAAAGCTGAAGGGGGTAGGAGAGTTTCAGTGGGGAGAAATAAATGGGATTAGGTCAGGGGTTTCAAATAGAGTTAGAGCTAAAGAAGGAGTGGCAATAATGTTGAATAATCAGTTATGGCAGGTAAAGAAGGAATATAAATGTATAAATTCAAGGATTATGTGGAGTAAAATAAAGGTTGGATGTGAAAAGTGGGTTATAGTAAGTGTTTATGCACCTGGAGAAGAGAGAAGTGTAGAGGAGAGAGAGAGAATTTGGGAAATGTTGAGTGAGTGTGTGGGGAGTTTTGAACCAAGTGAGAGAGTAATTGTGGTTGGGGATCTTAATGCTAAACTGGGTAAAAATGTTGTGGAGGGAGTAGTAGGTAAATTTGGGGTGCCAGGGGTAAATGTAAATGGGGAACCATTAATTGAGCTATGTGTAGAAAGAGGTTTGGTAATAAGTAATACATATTTTATGAAAAAGAGGATAAATAAATATACAAGGTATGATATAGCATGTAAGGAAAGTAGTTTGTTGGATTATGTATTGGTGGATAAAAGGTTGATGGGTAGGCTTCAGAATGTACATGTTTATAGAGGGGCAACAGATATATCAGATCATTATTTGGTTGTAGCTACAGTTAGAGTAAAAGGTAGATGGGACAAAAAGAAAATGGCAACAGCAAGTAAGAGAGGTAAAAGTGTATAAACTAAGGGAGGAGGAAGTTAGGGTGAGATATAAGCAACTATTGGCAGAAAGGTGGGATAGTGCAAGTATGAGTAGTGGGGGGGTTGAAGAGAGTTGGGATAGTTTTAAAAATGCAGTATTAGAATGTGGGGCAGAAGTTTGTGGCTATAGGAGGGTTGGTGCAGGAGGAAAAGAGGAGTGAGTGGTGGAATGAAAAAGTAAAGGGTGTGAAAAAAGAGAAAAAGGTAGCTTATGAGAGGTTTTACAAAACAGAAGTGTTAATAGAAGAGCAGAGTATATGGAGAGTAAAAGAAAGGTGAAGAGAGTGGTGAGAGAGTGCAAAAGAAGAGCGGATGAAAGAATGGGAGAGGCTCTGTCAAGAAATTTTGCTGAAAACAAGAAAAAATTTTGAGTGAGAAAAACAAGGTAAGAAAGCCTAGGGAACAAATGGATTTGTCAGTTAAAAACAGAGTAGGGGAGTTAGTAGATGGGGAGCTGGAGGTATTGGGTAGATGGCGGGAATATTTTGAGGAACTTTTAAATGTCTATGAAAAAAGGGAGGCGGTAATTTCATGTACTGGCCAGGGAGGTACAACATCATTTAGGAGTGAAGAAGAGCAGGATGTGAGTGTGGGGGAGGTGTGTGAGGCATTACGTAGAATGAAAGGGGGTAAAGCAGCTGGAACTGACGGGATCATGACAGAAATGTTAAAAGCATGGGGGGATATAGTGCTGGAGTGGTTGGTATTTTTGTTTAATAAATGTATGAAAGAGGGGAAGGTACCTAGGGATTGGCAGAGAGCATGTATAGTTCCTTTATATAAAGGGAAGGGGGATAAAAGAGAGTGTAAAAATTATAGGGGAATAAGTTTACTGAGTATACCAGGTAAAGTGTATGGCAGGGTTATTATTGAAAGAATTAGAGGTAAGACAGAGAGTAGGATTGCAGATGAGCAAGGAGGCTTTAGAGTGGGTAGGGGATGTGTAGATCAAGTGTTTACAGTGAAGCATATATGTGAACAGTATTTAGATAAAGGTAGAGAAGTTTTCATTGCATTTATGGATTTAGAAAAGGTATATGATAGAGTGGATAGGGGAGCAATGTGGCAAATGTTACAAGTGTATGGAATAGGTAGTAAGTTACTGAAGGCTGTAAAGAGTTTTTATGAGGATAGTGAGGCTCAGGTTAGGGTGTGTAGGAGAGAGGGAGATTACTTCCCGGTAAAAGTAGGTCTTAGACAGGGATGTGTAATATCACCACGGTTGTTTAATATATTTATAGATGGGGCTGTAAAAGAAGTAAATGCTAGGGTGATGGGTAGAGGGGTGGGATTAAATTATGGAGAATTAAATGCAAAATGGGAGTTGACACAGTTACTTTTGCTGATGATACTGTGCTTATGGGAGATTCTAAAGAAAAGTTGCAAGGTTAGTGGACGAGTTTGGGAGAGTGTGTAAAGGTAGAAAGTTAAAAGTGAACATAGATAAGAGTAAGGTGATGAGGGTATCAAACGATTTAAATAAAGAAAAATTGGATATCACATTGGAGAGAGGATTATGGAAGAAGTAAATGTTTTCAGATATTTGGGAGTTGATGTGTCAGCGGATGGGTTTATGAAGGATGAGGTTAACCATAGAATTGATGAAGGAAAAAAGGTGAGTGGTGCATTGAGGTATCTGTGGAGACAAAAAAACGTTATCCATGGAGGCAAAGAAGGGAATGTACGAAAGTATAGTGGTACCAACACTCTTATATGGGTGTGAAGCATGGGTTGCAAATGCTGCAGCGAGGAGGAGGCTGGAGGCAGTGGAGATGTCCTGTCTAAGGGCAATGTGTGGTGTAAATATTATGCAGAAAATTCGGAATGTGGAAATTAGGAGAAGATGTGGAGTTACTAAAAGTATTTGTCAGAGGGCTGAAGAGGGGTTGTTGAGGTGGTTTGGTCATTTAGAGAGAATGGATCAAAGTAGAATGACTTGGAGAGCGTATAAATCTGTAGGGAAAGGAAGGCGGGGTAGGGGTCGTCCTAGAAAAGGTCGGAGGGAAGGGGTAAATGAGGTTTTGTGGGCGAGGGGCTTGGACTTCCAGCAAGCATGTGTGAGCGTGTTAGATAGGAGTGAATGGAGACGAATGGTTGTTGGAGTGTTAGCAGGGTAACATTTTGTGAAGGGATTCAGGGAAACCAGTTAATTGATTTAGTTGGACTTGAGTCCTGGAAATGGGAAGTACAATGCTTGCACTTTAAAGGAGGGGTCTGAGATAGTGACAACTGGGAGGGACTATTCTCAGCTGTCGTATCTGAGCTCCTCTGCAAAGACAGTGATTATGTATGAGTGTGGTGAAAGTGTTGAATGATGATGAAAGTATTTTCTTTTTGGGGATTTTCTTTCTTTTTGGGTCACCCTGCCTCAGTGGGAGACGGCTGACTTGTTGAAAAAAAAAAAAATGTATATATTCATGGTAGCAAGAGGCTAGTACAGTGGACCCCAGGAAATTGAACATTCTTCATTCCAGAATGCTGTTCAAGTGCTGTTACCAAACGAATTTATTCTTATAAGGAATGATGTAAATTAGATTAGTCCGTTTCAGACCCCCAAAAATACACCTATAAAAGCACTTACAATAATAAACTTGCATAAAAGGGCGAGTTGGGAGTGTTCGATTTTCGAGGGTCCACTGTAACTCCTTCTCCTTCATTTTTCTTTTTTTGGCCACCCTGCCTTGGTGGGATACAGCTGGTTTGTTGAAAGAAAGAAGAATGTATATTCATATTCGACTTAAAATATTTTCGACTTACGACAGGTTCGTCGGGACATAACCCCATCATAAGTTAAGGAGCAACTGTAAGGTGCTTCAGAACGCCAACTTTGAATCAATCAGGGTGTCCCGTAGGTGATCCTCATATCAACTTTTCACTCAGTCTGTTCTTGTCTGAAAGGAATGAATCAGGATGTCGTGCCACTCTACAAAAAAAAAAAAAATAAGGAGATATGAAAATCCACAGATGTGCAGATTGACATTCATAAGAAAGGCTTACCTAAAAAAACTTTGGACTTAGAGAAACCTGTTAAAAAAATTTAAATAACATTCTCTTATTTGTTTTCAGTTTAGGAATCATGCACAAAGTCATTAATTGCGAAAAAGATTCTGAATAATTGAAGCTACATATGACAGGCCCTTCAGGAAAAGTGCTGGATCATCCAACTGCATTTAATTGCCTAAGGGCATTGTTACAAAAGGATTATTTATGCTTCTCGCTAAATATATCATAGAAACGAGAGGAGAATATCTGAGATGTTTGGGATAAACTTCTTTCATATATAGCCTGTGAAAGTTTTCCTCTTGTAACAATGAGTTGAATTATTGACAACTCTGACTATCTTTAATATAGAAATTGCTTTTACTAGGTTTCTTGTAAATCACAATCAGGAGATAATAATCGGACAAAATTAGTAACTTAATATCTTTAATATTAAATTGTTTTAAAGAATTGACAAGTACAGTGGACCCCCGAGTTACGAACACCCCGGAAATAGTACAATTATGTAAGTATAATATTGTAAGTGCTTTTGTAAGTGTATTTTTGGGGGTCTGAAATGGACTAACCTACTTGACATTATTTCTTAAGGGAGTAAATTCGTTCGGTAATGGCACTTGAGCAGGCTTCTGGAATGAATTTTGTTCGTTACTGGGTGGTCCACTGTATTCTCTTTGGCTGAAGATGTAACAAAGTTCTTCAGAATAACAATGGCCATAAGTTTACGTTACAATTTTAGAACATTTAGTCAGCGACTTTTCCAAAGTTTCAAGACATAATTAATCTTATTTACATACAGTGGACCCCCGGCTAACGAACACCCCAGAAATCGTACAATTATGTAAATATAATATTGTAAGTGCTTGTGGAAGTGTATTTTTGGGGGTCTGAAATAGACTAACCTATGTGACATTATTTCTTAAGGAAGTAAATTCGTTTGGTAATGGCACTTGAGCAGGCTTCTGGAATGAATTTTGTTCGTTAGCTGGGGGTCCACTGTATATATATTCTTTAGAGATACAATTCTTGACAGAAGTGTCTGGATATAAATAAAAGGCTAGATTGTACATCTGTTCTCTAATAATCACTGGATTCAAGTACAATAAATTGAGAAATTAGTCTAGTTTATCGAACATAACAAACGAACGACAGACAAGCACACCGCTGAGGCCTTTAGTAGAATCTTAATAGGAGTACTGACACTCTCGTCTTACCGAATATAAGTCTTGATCGATTCAAATCAAGACTACTGTAACACTTAGAGAACCCTTTTAGATCCGATTAAATGGCAAAGAAATTCACAACCTCAATGGCTTTCAAAAACTCTCAGAATAGAAAAGACTCTGTACTTCATTGAAGCCCAGAGTAGCGAAAGAAAGGTTCCGTCAAGCAATAGAACCGTTAGTTAGCCAAGACGTGAGTCTATACAAAGCTCAAGGAGGAGGAGACTCTTCAAGGCTAGAGTTGGGCTGGAACTGCTTCAGACAACGCCTCTTAACCAGATGTCAACTCGGTATATGAACTCTACCCGAGAGACCAATTAACTCAACTACCCTATGGTAGTTAGGACAGTAGTCCCAGACTTAAATCAATAATAAACAACCTACCTATATACATAGCTAAAATTATAGGGACAGATAATACTATAAAGCACAATAGCATTATTTTAGCTGCGTATTAATAATGATATCGGAAATACAGTGGACCCTCGGTTTTCGCCGAAAATTCTTTCCAGAATGCAGTTACTGAACGAATTTGTTCCCATAAGGATAAATGTAAATTGGATTAGTCATTTCAGACAACCAAAACTACACTTACAGAAGCAATTACAAAAATACACTTACATAATTGTTCGAGTTTGGAGATGAACGAAAACCGATGGTCCACTGTATAGTTTTAAGTGAATAGGAAATAATATATACAGTGGACCCCCGAGTAACGAGCACCCCGGAAATTGTACAATTATGTAAGTATAATATTGTAAGTGCTTTTGTAAGTATTTGTGGGGGTCTGAAATGGACTAACCTACTTGACATTATTTCTTAAGGGAGTAAATTCGTTCCGTAATGGCACTTGAGCAGGCTTCTGGAATGAATTTTGCTCATTACTCGGGGGTCCACTGTACAGTGGACCCCCGGTGTTCGTCCATTTTTCGTGACAGAATGCTGCTCAAGTGCCATTACCAACCGAATTTATTCCCTTAAGAAATAATGTAAAGTAGACTAGTCCTTTTAGACCCCCAAAACTACACTTATAAAAGCATTTAAAAAAATACACTTACATAAAAGGGAGTGTTTTGAGCAGGACGAACACCGGGGGTCCACTGTACATATATCACACACATTCCTTGGGTCTCCTGGACAGGGACACAACAGCATGACAATCTTGAATTGAAAAAAAATATGTGACTGACATGCCAGGAAACTTCTTCATTGTTATCCTATATAGCAGCAAACCTACTTGCCCATTCTAGGCAGGTCCTCAAATCCAACCTCTTCTCAGCATTCCTTGATTAGCTGACCCCGCAAATCGAACATTCTTCATTCCAGAATGCTGTTCAAGTGCTGTTACCAAACGAATTTTTCCCATAAGGAATGATGTAAATTAGATTAGTCCGTTTCAGACCCCCAAAAATACACATATAAACTTACATAAACTTACATAAAAGGGCGAGTTGGGAGTGTTCGATTTCCGAGGGTCCACTGTATACTCAAACCCAGCTGTACTTATACATAACTGTACCTGAATAAACTTCCTGTATTGGAGAACTACAATCGGACACTAAGAACTGCATTCTTAGTGTCCGATTGTCTTCTGGACCAAGTCCACTGGTCCGGAAGACAACTGGACGATTATGAAAAATTAATGTCGTAATTTGGAAGTTTCAGACAGTTGGCTATACCGTATGCCCTCTTTCCCTCCCACCATGTTAGCTCATTAATGAGAAGGTTCACTGTATACAGTGGTACCCCGAGTTTTGGCCATAATTCGTTCCAGAAGGCTGTTCGAGTGCCGTTACCGAACGAATTTGTTCCCATAAGGAATAATGTAAATTAGATTAGTCCATTTCAGACCCCCAAAAATACAGTTACAAAAGCACTTACAATAATACACTTACATAATAGTTCGAGTTGGGATCTGTTCGAAACTTGGAGTACCACTGTACGTATATTGAATATAGGGAGGTGCAACCATTGTGTCATACGACTGAAGCAGAAGCCTGCTAAATGTTTTGCACTCTGACAAGATTGTTAGTCTTGTCTGTCTCGTGAACATGCAACATGTGATTAAAAAAAATTATACATCCTTTAAAATTAAGGAGGATGAGTCTGGGACCAGGTCATGGACTGATTATCAGTGGAATTGTTAGGACTGGTCTGGGACCAGGTCATGGACTGATTATCAGTGGAATTGTTAGGACTGGTCTGGGACTAGGTCATGGAGCAATTATCAGAGGAACAGGAAGTATGTAACTGATTTAATCTTTTCTGTAGACTGGTTTCTTTTTACCCCCACAGCCATATACATTGCCTTTATGCCTTATACAGTACTGTATACTTTCTCATTGATCTACAGGCATCTATCATTTTCTTGTTAATGTGGTCCACTTGGTGCCAAACTCCACTAAACATCCACATCGCCCCTCATTGTGTAATTTTCATTAACAAGGATCAATTTCTTCTTATGGAACAACACACAAATAACCCGCACATAGAATACAGTGCTGGCACGAGTTTTGTTCTACATGCGAGTTATTTGTGTACTCTTCCAGTTGTGGTATTGTACCTTTTTATTCTCGGATTCAGAATCTTTTGAGATTTTTTGTATTAGCATTGGTGATCTTTCAGCTGGTTCATGTGTGGGGGACTTTGTCGACGTTCCCAGTGCTGACAGATGACACTTATGGCGTGGAGATCAATGCCGTGCGACTGAAGCGCCGCGTCCAGATGTACCAGTGGATCGAGGAGGAGTCTTCCATGTGAGGTTCCTGGCTTATTATTATTATCATTTCAGTGTCCTAAGACTGCCTTACCTCTGGACCTGATACTGATGTGTGTTACTTCTTAGATTGCTTTTGCACTTCTTTGAAAGAATGCATATTGCATTTTATTTCATTTGGTTTGCATTGACTGATTGTTTTTTCTTTTTTGAAAGAACTTTCATTCCATTCAGAGGGGTTTATCACATTTCATTCCCTCTACTTTGAGTTTAATTTTTTAATTTTTTTTTTTTTAATTTTCATTCCGTTCAGAAGTTTTACACTAACACATTGTTTACTTAGAAATATTCTTGTTACACTTCATATTGATTGATGTGTGTATTTTTTGTATTTTTTATATTTTTACTGAAAATTTTATATATGTACAGTACAATAGATTGGCTAAGACGGTACAGTGCTGTACTTATTACAGTAAGGCCTCGATTTACGAACATGTCGAGAATCTTCTGTATTGTGTATATCATTATTATACACAATTCAGGAGGTCCTCAATGGGTTTGTAAGTTGAGGATTTACTGTACATTGTAATCTTTTATATTTTGTGTAATTGTAAAATGTTCTCACTGTTAATGCCATTTACTTAGCTGACTATTGTTTTGCAGTGTAATTTTTTTTTTAACACAGTGGTTGTCTCACACCAGGGTAGGGTAACCATAAAAAAGAAACAATTTCACCATCACTCACTCCATCACTCTTGCTAGAGGGGTGCCAATACTACAGTTGAAAACTACAAATATCCCCAACCCTTCTTCAGTTATTATTATTATTTTTTAACTCACCAGCCATCTCTGTTACATTTAGTAATGTATACAGGAGAAGGGGTTACTAGCCCCTTGATCCCGGCATTTTAGTCACCTCTTACGACACAAATGACTTACGGAGGAAGGATTCTGTTCCACTTTCCCATGGAGATGGAAGGAAATATATAAGAACAAGAACTATTCAGAAAATAGATGAAAACTCAGATGGGTGTATACATATATGTGTACATTATTATTAGTACCAAAGGTAATAAATATATTATGGACCCTTGATGACAGTGATTAATGCAGTTAAACTTAATTAAAGGAAGTTGGTAAGTCTAAATGCGGTGGCTTGCAGTTTATTAGGTAATAAAGTGTGGTACAGTGGACCCCCGAGTTACGAGCACCTCAGAAATCGTACAAGTATGTAAGTATAATATTGTAAGTGCTTTTGTAAGTGTATTTTTGGGGGTCCGAAATGAATTATCCTACTTGACATTATTCCTTAACCCTTTGACTGTCGCAACCCCTAATCCTGAGTGCTCTCCTGTTGTCGCAAAATTTAAAAAAAAAAAAATTCTTATGAAATGATAGAGAATCTTTTCTCGATGGTAATGACACCAAAAGTATGAAATTTGATTGAAAACTTACGGAGTTACGCTCTCGCAAAGTTAGTGATCTCGGCGATACATACGCATCGGCAATTTCACCGACTTTGAGCCCTATTTTCGGCCAATTCCATTGTACCAGTCAACCAAACTCATAGCTATTTCTTTAGAACTCCATTTGTTCCATCGATTGAAACCACCAATTTACCGATTTCAACTACCCAATAAAGTGGTCAGAAATTGGCAATTTGGCCAATTTCATGCAAAATAGAAAAGTTGTCAATTTCAAAATAGGGTCCAGAATAAACAATGCAGACATTCCTGGCACTAAAATAAGATGTTATCTATTCATTAGTCACGTCTTTAGGCCCCTCTTATATTACTCTTGCTTTCTATTTTGATTTTTTATTCACACAAAAAATTGAAGATTTACCGTTATGCAGACTATTGCATTATTGTAAAAATGGTATAAATAATATGAGTGCACTTGTGAAAGAATATTAGACTCACCAATTGATGTGTATTGGACGCGTGGCGTGATTTGTTTACTCTTGAACATTTGGAAAAATCAAACATTTCCCCTACTTTGAGCTCAATTTCAAGGTCGTTTTCATCATGAAACTAATCAAAGTCATCTATATTTCTGTAGTATGTTTTCCATTCTATCAAATGAGACCATAAAAAAGAGAATACAACCATAAATAAAAAAAACGGTCAGAGTTTTTTTTTTCTCTCATCATGCAGTGCGTGCTGCAGGATTTTTTTTATACAGTGCACACTGACCACACAGACCCATTCTCTCATATGTGGGCCTACCAGCTTTCTCCCGCTTGCTTTGAAGCTGCTAGAATTTGTGAGTATATATACGTCCGAAACAGTGGCTCGTAAGACGTATATATATGACCGAAACAGTCAAAGGGTTAAGGGAGAAAATTTCGTTCAGTAATGGCACTTGAGCAGGCTTCTGGAATGAATTATGCTCGTTACTCGGGGGTCCACTGTATTAAAGGAGAGGCTCAATCTTCCATGTGCTGTTATGCATGTGCCACATATTTGTACTTATCTGCGGTACAAGTGGTGTTCACTGTCGGGGAAATGACTCGACCAATCGTCGGGGGAAATGACTCGACCAGTCGTCGGGGGAAATGACTCGACCAGTCGTCGGGGGAAATGACTCGACCAGTCGTCGGGGGAAATGACTCGACCAGTCGTCGGGGGAAATGACTCGACCAGTCGTCGGGGGAAATGACTCGACCAGTCGTCGGGGGAAATGACTCGACCAGTCGTCGGGGGAAAATGATTCGACCAGACGTCGGTGGAAATGACTCGACCAGTCGCCGGGGGAAATGACTCGACCAGTCGTCGGGGGAAATGACTCAACCAGTCGTCGGGGGAAATGACTCGGCCAGTCGTCGGGGGAAATGACTCGACGAGTCGTCGGGGGAATGACTGGACCAGTTGGGGGAAAATGACTCGACCAGTTGTCGGGGGAAAATGACTGCATAATATTCACACCACACATTGCCCTCAAACACGACATCTCCACTGCCTCCAGCCTCCTTGTTGCAACATTCACCACCTGTGCTTCACACCCACATAAGAGCATTGGTATAACTATACTCTCATATATTCTCCTTAAGTTAGCCAGAAATGCTCTGCATATTAAGGGGCTTTCTGCATGCACTCCTAAATATTATTTACAGTGGAACCTTGATTTTCATTTGCCCTAGTTTGTATGTAAAACTATAGTTATTCTCTATAAAATGTATTTTTGTTAATATTTCCCATAAGAAATAATGTAAATCCAATTAATCCATTCAAGACACTCAAAAATATTAACAAAAAATACATTTTATAGAGAATAACTATAGTTTTACATACAAACTAGGACATACAAAAACCGAGGTTCCACTGTACCTCTGTACAAACATTGTATCAGTCCACAATTGAGCTAAGTGCCATCTAGTATTTACCTCTAGTTTGTACATAAATGGTATACAGTACCAACAAGAGGAAGAATTAGACACTTATGCAACTTCTGGGTATCTTTATTTGTAGACATTTCACCATCCAGTGACTTTATCAGTATAATACAAGACCATAATGTGAAGACTGTAGATTTATATATAAGAGGTGAGGCAATCAGTCTTGGAGTTGGTGACAATCATCGTAGGCTTGAAGACTGTGCTTCAGAGTCTTCAAGACTACGGCGCTCTTTACCAACACCAAGACTGACTACCTCACCTTTTGTATATACATTCTTCACATTATATCTTGGTTTGCAAAATGTCTATAAAGATACCCAGATGTTGCACGTGTGTTTTAATTCATCTCTAGCTTATGGGTTCATTAAGAATTGTTCCAGCTAAGGTATTGTGGCTTTTATTCTTCGAGAGACAGGTTTATGACATTTTTGTTTTATTTCAGGCGCTCGGAAGAAACTCCAGGGATGCCCACGGATACCTCATACTCTTATTCCTTTTCTTGGAGAGATAAGGCTATAGACAGTTCTTCGTTTAACATCCCGTGGGGACACAACAACCCCACGTGAGTTGACCGACTCTCATAGTTATCAATGCAATGTATCATATTGTAAATGGTACACAACAACGAGCTAAGTATAGGATGCATATGCAGCATTTTGGCATCTTTGTCAAAATGTTTTGGCTTGCATGCCAGGCTTCTCCAGTTAAGTACAGATGCTCCTTTGCTTTACGATGGTTCGACTTACAATAGTTCAACTTGACGATGGTGCGATAAAACTGTAAATGTTTTTTTTGGATTGTACATTACTGTACATTTATTGACAGTATAAGCTTGTATTCATTTATTGACTTTTCAATACTGGTAGTATTTAGTTACAGTAATTATTTATTTACTTATTCAGTACACAACCTGCACTTTTTGGTCTGACTTGGACCATAGTTATTTATTTACTCATCATGTTGTATTCATATTCAACTTATGATGCGTTCATTGAAACGTAACCCAATCGTAAGTTGAGGAATACCTGTGTAGGCTACCGAAGAAGACTATTGCGCAGGCGAAGCATTTCAACAATAGATATAGCCAAGTCTTTTTTTTTTTAACACCAGCTGTCTCCCACCAACGTAGGGTGACAGCTGGTTTTTCTTGTTTTTCTTCATTCTTTCAACACGTCGGCCGTTTCCCACTGAGGCAGGGTGGCCCAAAAGGAAAAACGAAAGTTTCTCCTTTTACATTTAGCAATACATACAGGAGAAGGGGTTACTAGCCCCTTGCTCCCGGCATTTTAGTCGCCTCTTACGACACGCATGGCTTACGGAGGAAGAATTCTATTCCACTTCCCCATGGAGATTTTCTTGTTTTTATATTTAGTAATTTATACAGGAGAAGGGGATACTAGCCCTCCTCTTGCTCCCATAGATAGCCAAGTGCTACATGTTAGAGTGTCATCCCAGTTGTGCAGATATCTCGACTTTCCAACACCTGTAAAAATCTTCCTTGTCCTGAAATGCTCTGCATATTAAGGGGCTTTCTGCTTGCACACCTAAATGTCACTCATATCTATACAAAGATTGTATAGTGCTGAGATGAAGAATCTTAATCTTAATTGCCATCTCTCAAATACCAAGTTGAAGAGACCTAAAATCCTTACTACAGTGAGCCTCCGGATTTCGTTGGCATCGGATAACGATAAATTCGGAAGACGATACATTTTTCAGTAAAAATAATGGTTCGGTAAACGATGATCCGCTCGGAAAATGCTATTCGTCTTGGACGCATACACGTGCCCTGGGATGGCACAACGCTCCATCCAGAGTCAGTGTGCCATTGTTTACCAGCGAATGAGCGCCACCCTCGCCACCCACACATTCATACCATACATTTTGTCATTATTACATTGTTTTTAGTGCTTGCAACTGCTAAATAAGCCACCATGGGCCCAAAGAAAGCTCTTAGTGCCAGCCCTGTGGTAAAGGGCTGAGAGGGGAGAATGTGTCTTCTTAAGTGATTCAGTGATTCTACGATATTATATGATACTAAAGCAGCAGGAGTTGATAAAGGCTATAGCACCAGCCAGTGATAAAGTGTAGCATTAACAGTGTAGCAAGTAAGTTAAGCGATTAAGCCATAGAAAAATGACACGAAACTTAACTCCTCCAATGTTGTTGGAGTTATATAGGGCGACTGACAACACCATCGTGTGTCTGGCGGCCATCACTATTTAAGGCGTATCTTTCAGTGGCCCTTATACACCCAACAACAAACCCTACAACACCAGTCCTCACATTCGTAATGATATTTTATTCATTCTAGAGTATATGTCATGTTTCTATGTTATTAATGTTGTTTATGTCATATTAGATGAATTGTGATAGATAAATAAGCCATAGAGTTTATATTAGTGTCATTTTGAAGGACTATCTTGTCCTGTCCACAAACACACACCCCTGTCGCCGGCACAATTCCAAACATTTGCCAGAAACAGAACTCTGTGGAACACTTTTTTTGAGCAACAGGGGCCCAGTGACTCAAGCTTATATCTCATTCTTTTCTGTGTAATTTAATGTGGAAACAATATTTATTTTAATACTTTTGGGTGTCTGGAACGGATTAATTGAATTTCCATTATTTCTTATGGGAAAATAGATTCGGATTAAGTTATATGCGGTTTAAGTTAAGCCCTCTGGAATGGATTAATCACGTAATCCGGGGGTCCACTGTATTCATATATAATAATTGACTGCTTCAGAATATTTCTTCAGTAATAGAAGCAGTAATAGGTCACCCTACCTTGATGGAAGATTACCTGTGTGGTAAAAAAATCAAATACAGTGGTACCTCGACTTACGATATTTTTTCATTCCAGAATGCTGTTCAAGTGCCATTACCAAACGAATTTATCTCCTTAAGAAATGTTGTAAAATAGACTAGTCCTTTTAGACCCCCAAAATTACACTTACAAAAGCATTTAAAAAAATAAACTTACATAAAAGGGTGAGTTTGGGGACCATCGTAAGTCGAGGTACCACTGTACCAATAAACGTGTTTCAGACCATTTTTTCTTTTCACCTCCAGGTCTATCCCGGTGCCTTCGGTAATACAGGTGTCGGAGAATGCCAAGGTTGGCACGTACCACCTCAGCCCGGCCATCAAGGAAATGTTTTCCGAATTCATCTCCTTCTCCGGCGACGAGCAGCCGGAGGGCGATGACATCAAGCTGCACGGAGGGATGTACTACATCACTCGGGACATCTACAATCCTGACATTGGGGACTTGAGGATTCAGTTCTACTTTGCTGGACGGGCCGGCGAGGTGGTAAGACCTCTCTATGCGTTTAACTCGTAATGTTCGATAACTGCATCGACCATTGCTTAAATCTTATAAAAACACTCAGCAAATGCATAGCTTCTCGTTTTAATCAAGGGAAAGTGTTAAACCCATATGGATTGTACAGTGCCTGGGGGATGGGAGGCAATCAGGCTCAGCCTAATTATTATAATCATAACTAAGCCCTAAACCCACAATGGTCATACAGCACTACAGGATTGACCTGAGACAGGGGGAGATGAGTTTGTTTCCTTGGATCAAAAGCCCCTTGCCCACATCAAGGCACTTCTCTTGCTGGTCACATCATAAAAGTATTTATTGTGTTGATTGCAACATAAGTCGTTGAAATGCTCAACAGTTGCATTGATTGTGACTGAATTATATTTTCTTTAAGATGTTGAGATGGCCAGTGTCTTAATGCATCCACAAAAAATAATAATACAGTGGTACCCCGAGTTTTGTACTTTATTCAATCCAGAAGGCTGTTCGAGTGCCATTACTGAACGAATTTGTTCCCATAAGGAATAATGTAAATTAGATTAGTCCGTTTCAGGCCCCCAAAAATACACTTACAAAAGCACTTACAATAATACACTTACATAATTGTTCGAGTTGGGAGCTGTACAAAACTCGGGGTACCACTGTAATTGTTATTTTCCATATTAGAAAGATAAATTAGCATTTTTGTTAATTCCATAGTATCCTTGATGCTGGGAAGGGGATCTTGATTCAAGGCATTGAACCGACCCTCCCCAACCTTGAATTGAAGCTGATTGCTTCACAATTTCCTGGTGTTGTATGGCCTCCCTGTGGGTTTAGTTCTCCCCCCCCCTTCCCCCATGAATATAAATACTTATAATATTCCTTAATATGATAAAAGAAAGTTACCAATTTGAAGCATATATAGTCTTATAGTTTCCCATTTTAGGTGTGTATATAGTCTTATAGTTGTCCATTCAGTGGTTGAGTTAACTTATTATTAAAATACAATTCACACCTAACCCGCACTTGAGAGAAGCTTGTGACGATGTTTCAGCCCTTGTACCCTTAACAAGTCACACTAACACACGAAGAGAGCAAGGGGCTAGTAACCCCTTCTCCTGCATGCATTACTAAAATTAAAAAGAGAAACTTTTGTTTTTCTTTTTGGGCCACCCTGCCTCGGTGGGATACGGCCAGTTTGTTGAAAGAAGAAGAAAGACTAACACACGAAGATGAGGGAGTTTCTTTCTATGTGCAGGTTATTTGTGTATTTACTGGCAGGCCTCACTTTAGAGTGCTTAGCTTTACGGCATTTTGCTAATGCAGCGGTTTTCAGTCATACCCATTCTTCATTTATTTAGACTTCCTATAATAAATATGTTCACTCACTATAAGCTAGGGAGGAAAATATTTTAAGGTAAGTAATGTGTGTACAGTGGACCCCCGGTGTTCGTCCTGCTCAAAACACTCCCTTTTATGTAAGTGTATTTTTTTAAATGCTTTTATAAGTGTAGTTTTGGGGGTATAAAAGGACTAGTCTACTTTACATTATTTCTTAAGGGAATAAATTCGGTTGGTAATGGCACTTGAGCAGCATTCTGTTACGAAAAATGGACGAACACCGGGGGTCCACTGTACTGTAAATGCATTTTTTTCAGTCCTAGCTATATTGCTCACTTAATATGTTATCAGGCTTTTATATGCATTTGAAAGTGAAAAAAAAAAAAAGCTATGATTCACTTTACAGCAGTAACCTGGAACCTAACCTGCGGTATAAGCAGGGCCCTACTGAACAGCAGTAGCCCAGAACCTAACCTGCTGTATAAGCAGGGCCCTCCTGAACAGCAGTAGCCCAGAACCTAACCTGCTGTATAAGCAGGGCCCTCCTGTACAGTAGTAGCCCAAAACCTAACCTACTGTATAAGCTTGGCCTGCCTGTAAGTGGTTTGCACGACTTTCAGGTGAGCATCGTCGGGCAGCAGGTCGGGGAGACACTCCACCCATACCTCACCACCAACGGCAGGGAACTGCTCATCGTTCACATGGGCAAGCGCACCGTCGAGGAGATGTTCTCCACCGAGCATGCCCAGAACCGCTTCCTGACCTGGAGTCTGCGCGTGGGAGGCTGGTTTCTCATGTTCATTGGCCTGACATGTGTGTCCAATATTGTTAATTCCTTAGGTGAGTGTATTATTATTACAATCATTACTAAGCACTAAACCCACTAGGGTCATACAGCTTAGGAAAATCCTAACACCATTACACTTACCTGTGTGTTGCAAGTTGCTTTACATTGCAGTAGGTTGCTCTAGAAGTTTTATATAGGGAGGCCTTAATGTGTTGCAATCTAGTTGGAAGAGGGTGCTAGGGGACTTATCTGGAAGCATTATTATTTTTAACACACTGGCCGTCTCCCACCAAGGTAGGGTGACCTAAAAAAAAAAAACTTTCACCATCACTTGTTCCATCACTGTCCAGAGGAGTCCAATACTACAGTTCAAAACTGCAAATATCCCCACCCCCTCCTTCATTATTATTATTATCATTATTATAGAGGAGTGGTACACCCTTAGGGATTAGACATCACCTGGGGAGGGGAGGTGATGGAAGGTATTCAGGCTCAATTCAGGGAACTGGAGCACAGATCCAATTCCCTTGACACTGGTGTATTGTGCCAGGGGTAAATGTAAATGGGGAACCATTAATTGAGCTATGTGTAGAAAGAGGTTTGGTAATAAGTAATATGTACATATTTTATGAAAAAGAGGATAAATAAATATACAAGGTATGATATAGCACGTAAGGAAAGTAGTTTGTTGGATTATGTATTGGTGGATAAAAGGTTGATGGGTAGGCTTCAGGATGTACATGTTTATAGAGGGGCAACAGATATATCGGATCATTATTTGGTTGTAGCTACAGTTAGAGTAAAAGGTAGATGGGACAAAAAGAAAATGGCAACAGCAAGTAAGAGAGAGGTAAAAGTGTATAAACTAAGGGAGGAGGAAGTTAGGGTGAGATATAAGCAACTACAGTGAGCCCCCAGTTCTCGTCGGCAATCCGTCACAGAGGGCCCGTCGACCACCGGTTTGGTCGAACTCCGATTCTATTTTCCCCATAAGAAATAATGGAAATAAAATTGATCCGTTCCAGACATCCAAAAGTATTAAAATAAAATATTTTTTAGAACTTTTTGACATTAAATTAAACACAATTTTATAAATAAATAAGAAATAAATAGTACAATAACATGTCACTTACATTTATTGAAGAGTTGTTGATGTGTGGAGGACGGGAGTAGGGAAGAAGGTGGTACAGTGGTACCTCGAGTTACGATATTTTTTCGTTCGAGAATGCTGTTCAAGTGCCATTACCAAACGAATTTATCCCCATAAGGAATAATGTAAAATAGACTAGTCCTTTTACACCCCCAAAAATATACCTACAAAAGCATTTAAAAAATAAACTTACATAAAAGGGCGATTTTGGGGACCATCGTAACTCGAGGTACCACTGTACCTGCTAGTGTTTGGAAGGGGAATCCCCTTCCATTAACACTGCAGGTACCAAGTTCTTTTCTGGGGTTACTGGCCTTTTTCTTTGAATGCTACACTCCCTGCATGAATGCTACACTCCCTGCATGAATGCTACACTCCCTGCATGAATGCTACACTCCCTGCATGCCTACTACACTCCCTGCATCCTTGCTACACTCCCTGCATCCTTGCTACACTCCCTGCATCCTTGCTACACTCCCTGCATGCCTGCTACACTCCCTGCATCCTTGCTACACTCCCTGCATCCATGCTACACTCCCTGCATCTTAGCTACACTCCCTGCATCCTTGCTACACTCCCTGCATCTTAGCTACACTCCCTGCATCCATGCTACACTCCCTGCATCCTTGCTACACTCCCTGCATCCTTGCTACACTCCCTGCATCCTTGCTACACTCCCTGCATCCTTGCTACACTCCCTGCATCCTTGCTACACTCCCTGCATCCTAGCTACACTCCCTGCATCCTTGCTACACTCCCTGCATCCCTGCTACACTCCCTGCATCCCTGCTACACTCCCTGCATCCTTGCTACACTCCCTGCATGCCTGCTACACTCCCTGCATCCTTGCTACACTCCCTGCATCCTAGCTACACTCCCTGCATCCTTGCTACACTCCCTGCATCCTAGCTACACTCCCTGCATCCTTGCTACACTCCCTGCATCCCTGCTACACTCCCTGCATCCCTGCTACACTCCCTGCATCCCTGCTACACTCCCTGCATCCCTGCTACACTCCCTGCATCCCTGCTACACTCCCTGCATGCCTGCTACACTCCCTGCATCCTTGCTACACTCCCTGCATCCCTGCTACACTCCCTGCATCCATGCTACACTCCCTGCATGCCTGCTACACTCCCTGCATCCTTGCTACACTCCCTGCATCCTTGCTACACTCCCTGCATCCTTGCTACACTCCCTGCATCCTTGCTACACTCCCTGCATGCCTGCTACACTCCCTGCATCCTTGCTACACTCCCTGCATCCTAGCTACACTCCCTGCATCCTTGCTACACTCCCTGCATCTGCTACACTCCCTGCATGCCGCTACACTCCCTGCATCCTTGCTACACTCCCTGCATGCCTGTTACACTCCCTGCATCCTTGCTACACTCCCTGCATCCTAGCTACACTCCCTGCATCCTTGCTACACTCCCTCATCCTGCTACACTCCTGCATCCTTGCTACACTCCCTGCATGCCTGCTACACTCCTGCATGCCTGCTACACTCCTGCATAAATGCTACACTCCCTGCATGAATGCTTCACTCCCTGCACATTCTTTACCACAGGCTTGGCACTAGGAGCTTTCTTTGGGCCCATGGTGGCTTATTTAGCTGTTGCAAGCACTAAAAACACTGGTATAATGACAATATATGTGGTATGAATGCGTGGGTGGTGCGTGGGTAGTGTTCGCTCGCTTGTAAACAATAACACACTGAGTGCCTGGGCGCCCAGCTGGGCCACGGCCACACGCGTACGCGTCCGGGACGGATAGCCGACTCGCCCAACTCCGAGTAGCCGCCTAATACCGAGTCAAAAATATTGTAAAAAAAACCGTCGAACACCGATTTGGCCGAGCTCCGACGCCATCGAACACCGGGGGTTCACTGTATTGGCAGAAAGGTGGGCTAGTGCAAGTATGAGTAGTGGGGGGGTTGAAGAGAGTTGGGATAGTTTTAAAAATGCAGTATTAGAATGTGGGGCAGAAGTTTGTGGCTATAGGAGGGTGGGTGCAGGAGGAAAGAGGAGTGAGTGGTGGAATGAAGAAGTAAAGGGTGTGATAAAACAGAAAAAGGTAGCTTATGAGAGGTTTTTACAAAACAGAACTGTTAATAGAAGAGCAGAGTATATGGAGAGTAAAAGAAAGGTGAAGAGAGTGGTGAGAGAGTGCAAAAGAAGAGCAGATGAAAGAATGGGAGAGGCTCTGTCAAGAAATTTTGCTGAAAACAAGAAAAATTTTTGGAGTGAGATAAACAAGGTAAGAAAGCCTAGGGAACGAATGGATTTGTCAGTTAAAAACAGAGTAGGGAAGTTAGTATATGGGGAGCTGGAGGTATTGGGTAGATGGCGGGAATATTTTGAGGAACTTTTAAATGTTGATGAAAAAAGGGAGGCGGTAATTTCATGTACTGGCCAGGGAGGTACAACATCGTTTAGGAGTGAAGAAGAGCAGGATGTGAGTGTGGGGGAGGTGCGTGAGACATTACGTAGAATGAAAGGGGGTAAAGCAGCTGGAACTGACAGGATCATGACAGAAACGTTAAAAGCAGGGGGGGATATAGTGCTGGAGTTGTTGGTATTTTTGTTTAATAAATGTATGAAAGAGGGGAAGGTACCTAGGGATTGGCAGAGAGCATGTATAGTTTCTTTATATAAAGGGAAGGGGGATAAAAGAGAGTGTAAAAATTATAGGGGAATAAGTTTACTGAGTATACCAGGTAAAGTGTATGGCAGGGTTATTATTGAAAGAATTAGAGGTAAGACAGAGAGTAGGATTGCAGATGAGCAAGGAGGCTTTAGAGTGGGTAGGGGATGTGTAGATCAAGTGTTTACAGTGAAGCATATATGTGAACAGTATTTAGATAAAGGTAGAGAAGTTTTCATTGCATTGATGGATTTAGAAAAGACATATGATAGAGTGGATAGGGGAGCAATGTGGCAAATGTTGCAAGTGTATGGAATAGGTAGTAAGTTACTGAAGGCTGTAAAGAGTTTTTATGAGGATAGTGAGGCTCAGGTTAGGGTGTGTAGGAGAGAGGGAGATTACTTCCCGGTAAAAGTAGGTCTTAGACAGGGATGTGTAATGTTACCATGGTTGTTTAATATATTTATAGATGGGGTTGTAAAGAAGTAAATGCTAGGGTGTTGGGGAGAGGGGTGGGATTAAATTATGGGAATTAAACGCAAAATGGGAGTTGACACAGTTACTTTTGCTGATGATACTGTGCTTATGGGAGATTCTAAAGAAAAGTTGCAAAGGTTAGTGGACGAGTTTGGGAGAGTGTGTAAAGGTAGAAAGTTGAAAGTGAACATAGATAAGAGTAAGGTGATGAGGGTATCAAACGATTGAAATAAAGAAAAATTGGATATCACATTGGAGAGAGGGATTATGGAAGAAGTAAATGTTTTCAGATATTTGGGAGTTGACGTGTCAGCGGATGGGTTTACGAAGGATGAGGTTAACCATAGAATTGATGAAGGAAAAAGGTGAGTGGTGCATTGAGGTATCTGTGGAGACAAAAACGTTATCCATGGAGGCAAAGAAGGAATGTACGAAAGTATAGTGGTACCAACACTCTTATATGGGTGTGAAGCATGGGTTGCAAATGCTGCAGCGAGGAGGCGGCTGGAGGCAGTGGAGATGTCCTGTCTAAGGGCAATGTGTGGTGTAAATATTATGCAGAAAATTCGGAATGTGGAAATTAGGAGAAGGTGTGGAGTTACTAAAAGTATTTGTCAGAGGGCTGAAGAGGGGTTGTTGAGGTGGTTTGGTCATTTAGAGAGAATGGATCAAAGTAGAATGACTTGGAGAGTGTATAAATCTGTAGGGAAAGGAAGGCGGGGTAGGGGTCATCCTAGAAAAGGTTGGAGGGAGGGGGTAAAGGAGGTTTTGTGGGCGAGGGGCTTGGACTTCCAGCAAGCATGTGTGAGCGTGTTAGATAGGAGTGAATGGAGACGAATGGTTTTTGGGACATGACGATCTGTTGGAGTGTGATTCAGGGAATTCAGTTAATTGATTTAGTTGGACTTGAGTCCTGGAAATGGGAAGTACAATGCCTGCACTTTAAAGGAGGGGTCTGGGATAGTGACAGCTGGGAGGGACTATTCTCAGCTGTAGTATCTGAACGCCTCTGCAAAGAAAGTGATTATGTATGAGTGTGGTGAAAGTGTTGAATGATGATGAAAGTATTTTCTTTTTGGGGATTTTCTTTCTTTTTGGGTCACCCTGCCTCGGTGGGAGACGGCCGACTTGTTGAAAAAAAAAAAAAATTCATAATATAGAAAGTCTTCAACTAGCGAATACATTGGGGATGTTACCTGGAGTTTTACCTGGAGAGAGTTTCGGGGGTCAACGCCCCTGCGGCTCGGTCTGAGACCAGGCCTTCTGTAGTGTGTATAATAATATGTAATGATATTATACACACTACGGAGGATTCTTAAAGTGTTTGCAAGTCGAGGACTCATTGTATAGTACAGCCTCTCCTCACTCAGCGACGTACTCGTTTACCGATGCCTCAGACTTACGACGGACTCTCTGACCAGTATTCATTCCTAAATAATGTATATTAGAGCTGATTTCCTCTTTTCTGTTTATTTCAATATACAGTACACTACTGTATAAACATAAAAAATATATTATCAGTTCAATTTGTACTTAATTTGCAATTATGTTGTGATATAAAGCAGAATAGCAGATGAACAAGGTGGCTTTAGGAAAGGTAGGGGGTGTGTAGACCAAGTGTTTGCAGTAAAACATATGGGTGAACAGTATTTGGATAAGGGTAAAGAGGTTTTTGTGGCATTTATGGATTTGGAAAAGGCGTATGATAGGGTGGATAGGGGGGCAATGTGGCAGATGTTGCAGGTGTATGGAATAGGAGGTAGGTTACTGAAAGCAGTGAAGAGCTTTTATGAGGATAGTGAGGCTCAGGGTAGAGTGTGTAGGAGAGAGGGAGATTATTTCCCGGTAAAAGTAGGCCTTAGACAGGGATGTGTGATGTCACCGTGGTTGTTCAATATATTTATAGATGGGGTTGTAAGAGAAGTGAATGCGAGGGTCTTGGCAAGAGGTGTGGGGTTAAAAGACAAAGAATCAAATACAAAGTGGGAGTTGTCACAGTTGCTTTTTGCTGATGACACTGTGCTTTTGGGAGATTCTGAAGAGAAGTTGCAGAGGTTGGTGGATGAATTTGGTAAGGTATGTAAAAGAAGAATATTGAAAGTGAATATAGGAAAGAGTAAGGTGATGAGGATAACAAAAAGATTAGGTGACGAAAGATTGGATATCAGATTGGAGGGAGAGAGTATGGAGGAGGTGAATGTATTCAGATATTTGCGAGTGGACATGTCAGCAGATAGGTCTATGAAGGATGAGGTGAATCATAGAATTGATGAGGGGAAAAGGGTGAGTGGTGCACTTCGGAGTCTGTGGAGACAAAGAACTTTGTCCATGGAAGTTAAGAGGGGAATGTATGAGAGTATAGTTATACCAACACTCTTATATGGGTGTGAAGCATGGGTGATGAATGTCGCAACAAGGAGAAGGCTGAAGACAGTGGAGATGTCATGTCTGAGGTCAATGTGTGGTGTGAATATAGTGCAGAGAATTCGGAGTTTGGAAATTAGGAGGAGATGCGGTATTACCAAAACTATTATCCAGAAGGATGAGGAGGGGTTGTTGAGGTGGTTCGGACATGTAGAGAGAATGGAACGAAACAGAATGACCTCGAGTGTATAAATCTGTAGTGGAGGGAAGGCGGGGTAGGGTCGGCCTAGGAAAGGTTGGAGGGAGGGGTAAAGAGGTTTTGTGTGCGAGGGCTTGGATTTCCAGCAAGCATGCGTGTGCGTATTTGATAGGAGTGAATGGAGACAAATGGTTTTTAATACTTGACGTGCTGTTGGAGTGTGAGCAAAGTAACATTTATGAAGGGATTCAGGGAAACCAGCAGGCCGGACTTGAGTCCTGGAGATGGGAAGTACAGTGTCTGCACTCTGAAGGAGGGGTGTTAATGTTGCAGTTTTATAACTGTAGTGTAAAGCACCCCTCTGGCAAGACAGTGATGGAGTGAATGATGACGAAAGTTTTTCTTTTTCGGGCCACCCTGCCTTGGTGGGAATCGGCCGATGTGTTAATAAAAAAAATAATAATAATAATAATAATTAATAATTTACTGGAGTTTTTTATTAATGGTGATTAGTTAAACTTATGATAGTATTTATTTGTCTTCATTGTTTATTGTTTTGTTTAATTTTATTCTTGTTAGTGTGTGTTGAACATGCAGTGAACCCTCGGTATAACAGATTTTTAAAATTATGGACAAAATCCCCTGGTTAAATTGTACTTTTAACTCCTATATTTTCAGTGTTTATTGTAGTATATGTATCTATAAACTGTGTGTACACTACCGTACTTATTATAATCAAAACTAAATGCTAAACCCACAAGGGTCATCCAGTTCTTTTAGTACCATTTTTAACATCCTTGTTTACCAGACACTCGGACAGTCCCTCCTATTAGTCTGTTATATCCACAGTCGACTTTTTTTTTTTTTTGTAGTTAAGAGTGCCGAGTGACCTACGTGATGAAAGTTCTCTGTACTATATGTTACAACTACATTGGAATAATTTAGAGTTGTGAATCTGTACTGTAGTGTTTGGAGTATTTTCTTAAAAATGTTGAGTGTGTAATTTTTTTTTATTCCTTCAGCCATTTTCCATCATGGTAGGGTAATGTATTTACCATTATACAAATTTGGTTCTTAATTTTCAAGCATTTCTACATTTTCACAAACATTTGCTGTTTAGAGTGATATCCAAACTGTCGTATCTGTGTGCCTCTGGCAAGACAGTGATAGTGTGAATGATGGTGAAAGTGTTTCTTTTTCAGGTCACCCTGCCTCAGTGGGAGATGACCAGCATATTAAAAAAAAATTATTTTTCCCAGTTCTGTGTTCACCGCTGATGAGAGACATGGTGGCCCTGGGTCTAGGCTCGGCGAACCTCACCCTGAGCATGTCCACATCACTGATCATCGTGGGTGGTGCTTGGGCCGTCTACCGGCCGGGCCTCGCTCTCCTCATCCTCGTCGTGGCGGCACTTCCGTTTGTCCGGGCGGCTGTACAGCACTCAACGTCAGAGATGTTCTCCCGCAGAGCTAACGGATTGAGGGGCAGTCTCTGAGAGTGACTGCCAGGTGCTTTTACACAGCTGACCTTGGACTCATACAGTGACTGGTGCCACACAATGCAGAGGTTTAACAGCAGATCAGCTACAGAGTGACCTTTTCTGATGCCACATTGACAGTCACAAAAAAGCGAGTGGTAGTCAAGACACGCTGTCATCTGCCATGTCCTTGCCTTTACATTTTTACACTGACTTTGCCTGAAGACTAGTACACTGTTGCAGCTGTCGGGTACCTTATGGGTATGTACCTTTATCTTTGATGAGTTCCGAGAGTCTTTCTACTCCCGGTATACACGTAATGTACACGAGGTCTTCGCTTACAAACAAGTTGCATTTACTTTTTCAACTTATGAAGCAGGGTTGTATGACTCTTTTGGGTTTACCACTTTATTATAATCACAACTAACTTATGAACACATATAGAAAACAATGATCGATGGTTAGGTTTCACATGGGATATTACTGCGACTGAAATTGTAAAACCAATTGATTTCTAAGTACTCCATTTGTAAGTGTGAATGCATGTAACTTGCTTGTGACTTAGGACCTTTTTGCACACAACCAAAAATTCACAAGTACTGTGCAGTGAAAACGACACAAAATCCCCAGTTTCTGGTGCATTTCAATTGCTGTACATACATGTATATATTTATATGCATTTTTAAGGGTATCACTTGATAATATTTGATAGTCTACATTTCCCATAATGACCAAGTGTTACATTATGGAAAAACACATTACATCATTTTTATATCCAGGTAATGACCCTTGTGGGTTCAGCGCTTAGTTCCGATTGTATTATTAATAGTATATCCAGGTAAAAATGATGCGGTTATGATTGAACAAATATAGCGTTCTAATCTCCCTTGTATGGTACGACCAAAACTCGGATACAGATTGTTAAGGTGAATATTGTGTTAGAGGGTATTGCTTTATGTGCTTAGAGAAGAAACTAAGTTTTAGTACAGTATTTAAAAAAGAAAGTCACTAGATTAATGTGTTTCCAGTAACTGATTTAGAATAAGCTATAACGTTTTGTTTTGTTTGAATTGTACAGTGTTCTGTAGATTTAGTGATCAGCTCAGTATTCAGGGTTAGTGTTAAACGATAACCTTCATATTTTTTAAATCCCAGAATATATTTATAACTAAAATCAGGGCTGGCATGGAGAGGAAAGTCTAAGCCCCCAAATGTAATTAATAATAATACGTCACTACAGTTAAGTCCTCACTTAACGTATGGAAACTGTGACTTAAGTGAAATGACGTACGACGAAACCAATTTTACCAGACCTCGCTGTCCATCGTCAGACCTCTTTAAAACTTTTAGGAGCACCAAAACTTTTAGTTTTGTTTCTAATGTCACAGTTTTTCTGGGTTTTTTTGTAGCCACAGACATCAGGGATGCACGGTGTACCTTTAGCATTCATTGCGACAGGGTGAAATCGAGGAATAAATGTTTGCAAAGCAAAAATTATCAGAAGCACCTCCTACCAAAACGCAGTTCAAAAACAATAATGACTATTGTGGCTCCCCGAGCACTTTTGTACTGCATCATTCATTGTCGTGCATTTCTATAATTATTGTACACCTTACAAATTTTTATTTTACAATAATTTGTATTCATTGTATAAATTCATTTTTTTCCCCATCATTATAACAAAACTACATTATTCGAGGACTTGCTGTACTTTAAAAGAGTCCCCTAGCCCCTTCTTCCAACTAGAACGACTCACGAAATTGTAATGACACTATTGCAAACAGACCATACCACGGGCAGGGATAGAACCCGCGATCAGTCATAAAACTCTCTGATCGCGGGTTCTATCCCCGCCCGTGGTTTGGTTTGTTTCCAACTAGAATGGCAACCGCTAAGCCCTCTAAGTAAAATTTCTAAGAGTTGCTCATGCCTGAAGCTCTAAAGACATTAGGTAATAAGTCTTCTGTATGTATTTGATCTTGTACACTTACTAGCAAGTTAATTTATTATAATACATTTATATTTATGTTTTGTGATATAGTATTTAAGTTTCATGGTAAATATTATGTAATCAGTATGTGTTGATTGTGATACTATATGATTTTGTGCTTAATTTTTTTAACGAACTGGCCATATCCCACCGAGGCAGAGTGACCTAAAGGAGGTTACTAACCCCTTGCTCCCGGCATTTTAGTTGCCTCTCAATATTTTTTGTAATGATTTTTTTCAACGGGCGTTTCTCGCCCAGGTAGAACGAAGTTTAGTTACGTGTCTTCTAATATCATTTGATTGTGTAAGGGTCAGTGTATTTACAGGTGCTCCTCGACTTACAATGGGGTTACATTCTGACGAACCCATCATAAGTTGGAACTGTTGTAAGTCGAATGTGATACGTTATAAATAAATACTGTAACTAAATGCCAGATGTAGGAGACACGCTTGGGTGTTTAGTAGACATAACTGGCTTGGGAAATTTTGTTTAAAAATAGAAAAACACCTGACGACTACTGAACGTGCATTGCTACAGCACCATCGTAAAGTCAAAATATCAAGTCGAACCATCGTAGAGCAAGGAGCACCTATTTTGATGAGAGTCTGATGATGAATCTCAGAATCACTGCTATGCTCTCTCTTGCTTTTGACTGAGACTACATTGAATTCTCTGATGCTGCTTAAGGCTTGTCAGTGGGATTAGGAAGTTTTGGTACAGTATTTTGCAGTCTAATATAGGCTCTTGGGTATAACCCAGGTGGATTTAGTGCTTAGTTTTGATTATAATATAGACTCTTTGATGAGGGTGTTGATAAAGACCACCATTGTGAGTGAGACTTTGTATATATGCACTCATTGAGCTCTGTTAACAGAGCAATACCTATAGAGGTTAAGTTACATCTGGTCCAGCCTCAATCTTAAATGACAGTTGGTTCCTAGCTTCTTGGGCACTACCATATTTACTATTTGATCCACAAATCGAGTTTGCCTCATCACCTTGCTCTTTCCTCTGTTCACTTTCCTTACCCATCCTGTGTCTTGTCTTTCCTTGTGTATCTTTAATATCATGATCATGTCTCCTTGACCTTTTGCTCATGTGATACAGTACAAAAACACTTAAAGCAAAATGATTATTTGGAAATTTCTTGCTGCCATTGGTCAGTACCTGACCAGCTGGGCTGTGGCTTGTATGTTGGTTTACGTGCAGCCAGCAGTAACAGCCTGGTTGATCAGGCACTGATCCACCACGAGGCCTGGTCACGGACTGGGCGCTGGGGCATTTACCCCCAGAATGCCCTCCAGGCATACCTGTGAATATCTTGGTGCCTCTCAAACCCTCCAGTGACACATTTCCTCTCCTTCATAGCTCATTGCTGTATAACCCTGGTGGGTTTACTGCTTAATCTTCATAGGTCATAACCTTCAGTGTTGTCACCGGACTGGTGGTAAGTCTCCAGTTTCTTCTGGCCACTGCAGCCATATGCTTGGCTCAGTGCTATACTGAAATGTTTCCTGGGCCAAGTTACTGAAGACTTTTTGGTAAGCCCCCCTTCACACCGACACATTTTAATTTTTGTTACAGAGTTTTGTAACAAATTCAGTTTTCTTCATGACATGTAACCAAGTTCACCTCTTCCACTGTCACTCACACTGATTGTTTTACAAACTAAGTGTGTGTGTGTGTGAGAGAGAGAGAGAGAAGGGAGGGGGGAAGGGAAAGAAGTGTAAAGGATAAACTCTTACATGTAATGACGAAAACTGAATTTGTTGGAAAACTAACAAAAATCAAAACGAGTTTAGCAACAAATTCAACTTCCTTCATGACACGTAGTGGAGTTCACCTTTTACACATCTTCTGACATCCACGTAGCTTTGGCCCATGTAAATCTTACAGTTGTGTATCCTACTCTAAACTGTCTTAGGAGAGAATCGAGAGTGTGTACCGCTGGGACTTTAGTACTGCACCTGAAGCTGTTTCTTTACCACATGCAATGTTATCTCTAGTCATCTTTTTCTCAATTCCAGCTTTTTAACACTTATTTTGTTCAGTGGGAAAGTGTTAAAGTGTATAGCACCTGGGGAATGGGAGGAATACACACACAATCCAAAGAAGGGGGGGATAACTTATCCACCCCTTCTTTGGATTGTGTGTGTATTCCTCCCACTTGTTTGACTACTGCAGTTTGTCCAGAACATTTGGTAGCTTCTTGCCATCTTTTGTTGGTATGTGCATCACCAGTATGCAGGAATCTGCTCTCCAGCCTTCTGTCATCTGAGAGGGAAGTACTGAAGGCTTCTGTCATCTAACAGGGAAGTACTGAAAGCTTCTGACAGGGAAGTACTGAAAGCTTGTCATCTGACAGGAAAGTACTGAAGGCTTCTGTCATCTAAGAGGGAAGTACAGTACTGAAAGCTTTCATCAGTCTAAAAACTGTAATCTGTTATGCCTTAGCACCTGACTGTTCATTATCAGCCTCATATTGATTTGTTCCATTACCTTAGTAATATTCTTTTGGACTTTGGGTATGTTCCTTTCTTGAGTAGTATTAATGTGTAATACATTGGCTGTCTTCCATTTGTCTGGTAGCCCTGCTGTCTTGAGAGGCTTATTCAGTACCCCAGCTCCTCTCATGCCCATAGTGATACCCTGAGAAATAGATAGGGAGCTTTGCGGAATGACTGATAGATACAACGACAAAACAGTATTGAACATCACTAAATATTTTTATGTTAAATTTTAAGGACCCAGAGTTTTTGATCATGTTCTAGAATAGTAACTGGGGCTAAAATTTTTAATCCTATAAAGCATAGTATAAAAAAAAATATTTTTAAATGGTCTATACTGGTAATTTCTAAGAAATACATGTACAGAACAGGATCATAAAGATTGTAATGGTAGTAGTGTACACCTAAATTGTAATCCTTAAAATTTTGTTCTTCCTTGTCTGATATTTTATATTAGGAATACAGGGTGACCCAAAAGTCTGGACACATAGGTGAAATGTACAGTAATTTTAATGAATGTCATCCTCAACATGTCCACCATTAGTGATGCAAAGCTCAATGGCTTTGCAAGATTCATGTGAGCGGGATGCGGTAACTGCGGGAAGGAACCAGAATATTAGTAAGATTTCCTGTGTGTCCAGACTTTTGGGTCACCCTGTAGATACTGACGTACAGTATTAATCTTTTTATATTAGCAAAAAAAACTGATGCTGAATAAGATACTTATGCAACACCTGGGTATCTTTTTTGCTAAGCAGGTGTTGCACGAGTCTTAATCCTCAACTGAAGTGACATTCCTTGTGTACTTTTGTGATAGTGTAGTGCGAGTAGTAGACTTAAGTGTGCATTTAAAAAAAAAATCAAGGCCTTCCCTAATCTTGCGTTATTTTCTTACGATTGTTTACCGTCATTGCTTCTTTTCCTGCAGGGCAAAATGTCTTAGTACAAGGTGGTATGGCATTCTTAGTTTTATATAATCTTATGGAAAAATAATGAATCCTATACAGTATCTTATGGAATGATAAGGAATCCTATACAGTATCTTATGGAATGATAAGGAATCCTATACAGTATTATATTTATGTGTACTTACATGGTCAATGCAGATTTGTAATAGAGCGTGGATGCACAATCTTCATCAGCCAGCAAATATTACTGACTCATGAGGGTAAGCTTACAGTGTAGATGATGAATCAGTCATGTGTAACACTTGGGTATCTTCATTGTGGGAAACGTTTTGCCAGCCAGTGGCTTCCTCAGTCCTGTACAGAGAAGAGAGGCTGAAGATCAGGAGGAGTTTGAAGTAATCAGTCCCTCAGCCTGGAGTAAACATGATCAGTCCATCTATCTCAATAAGAGTACAGTGGACCCTCGATTTTCGTCGATAATTCTTTCCAGGATGCTGTTCGAGTGCCGTTACCTAATGAATTTGTTCCCATAAGGATGAATGTAAATTAGATTAGTCGTTTCAGACCCCCAAAAATACACTTACAAAAGCACTTACAAAAATACACTTACATAATTGTTCGAGTTTTAAGCTGTACGAAAACCGAGGGTCCACTGTACAGCAGAAGTGCGGAGAAGGGCCTTATGTTCAGGCAGGCCCCGTTCATACAGTTCTAAGGTTCACAGCTCCATACAATAAGCAAAAATTGCTTGCGGGTGGAAGAGAGCAGTTTTTTATTATTGAATGCATCTAAAACACCTGATAATGTGCTTACACTATCATATATTAAGTGCTCAATACAGCTAGGCATAAAAAAGATAAAAATAATAATAATCTTTATTTCTACAAGTACTGTACATGTACCACTAAGTCAATTTTGTCCCAGGATGCAACCCACACCAGTCCTCTAACACCCAGGTACCCATTTTACTGATGAACATGGACAGCAGGTGTCTTATGGAAACACATCCTAATCTTTTCCAGCCGTACCGGGGGATCAATCCCCAGACCTATGTGTGTGAACCAAGTGAGTTAGCGATACATTAAAATACGGTGCCGGTCACCCTTCCCTTACGCAACTGTTGTACGAAAATGGCGATAACAGCATTAAAAGCAATAAAAGCACTGAATATAAAGATCAATGGCTCAGTTGAAAGCCAACGAAAATGTGGAACACCAAAAAGAGGTAGTGTAAATGTGGGGCCCTTCTGTACTGTAGACAGGTGGCTGGCAAAACATTTCCACAGACCCAATTGTTGCACAGTAGTCTAATAACTCCATCCTGTCTGTTCTCTGAACCACTGATCTACATTACAGTGTAAAGGTTATACAGCAAGTAAGGCTAGTGGAAGGCATTTAATGTCGCAAGTCAGTGGTAGGTTGATATTGCAACATCGAGGGGATGAAATTATGGCACATGGCCATGTGTGACGTGCTGACAGGTGCGCATCCTTGTAATAAACAATATTCTGATACTGTTGCTGTATACCAGTTAAAATTAAATTGTGAAAGTGGGCACACTTACCTGTGTGCCTATTTTCTTTTTCGCTTCAGTAAAAAGAAACACAGTCAGTGCATCTTTCCTTGCTTGTGCCTGGACTCAAAATAATATTTCAGAAAGGAGTAATACTCATTATAGATACACTGTAGTACAGGAATAATTTTTTTCTTCATTTATATAAAAGGTGGGCATATAAAAGTCCTCTAGAATTTTCTATGCTATAATAGTTATTGCTGCAGTTATATATATTTTATTTTTAATGTATCGGCCATCTCCCACCAAGGCAAGGTGACCTAAAAAGAAAAACTAAAGTTTCTCTCTTTTTACATTTAGTAATTTATACAAGTAAAGGGGGTTACTAGCCCCAGTTATAATTTTCTGTTATAATCGTCGTTGCTGTATTTATGGTTCGACATGCGAGAGCTTGTGAACTTCATGAAGGAACAGGTGCTCAAAAATTAAAGAATCTCAAATTATTATTTTTTTAACGGGTAACCCAAAAAAGAAATTCTTTCATAAAGCTTTTCTTCCTTTTATATTTACTAATTTATACAGAAGGGGTTACTAGCCCCTTGCTCCTGGCATTTTAGTCACCTCTTATGATACATATGGCTTACAGAGGAAGGATTCTAACCCACTTTCTCATGAAGTAATTATCATAAGTTACTAAGTTGTATAGTATATTTTAATTATGATTAATAGCATCTTATTAAGCAGGTTGCTTACTTTAGTGTCCCGGCTGCAATGTCAACATACAACTTGTAATGTAGTGGATGATGTGTCTGTACAAGGCTCACAGTTACTACTGGTAACCTCTGATTGCTTTTCTGTGTTATGTTAATTGTAGAATACTGTCCTGTGTTAAACACTGCATAATTTTGCTGGTTATATTACTTCAACTCCAAAATGGAATCTGTTGATTCTGGAAAGGTGAACACTTGGAGAAATTCCCAGGAAAGGTGAACACTTGGAGAACCTTTCCAGATATTTCAGATACCTTTATTAAAATGTGCTAAAATAGTATCAACAATGTTTTAACACTATGGCCATTTTTTACCTAAGTATCAACCAAAGAAGGAAACACATTCAACAGTTATCTTTCCAGAAGTGCAGGGCCATCACAATTCAAATGACCTAAAGCAGCAACATCATCTTCGCCTATTTGGAATGTGGGCACGGTGTACCCTTCAGAGACATTACCTTGCTCATACTACAACATGTTGAATCCCAAAAACCACAGATTCCACCTATTCTGATTAACACACTAACATGTCTCCTGGACGGATGCTCAAACCAGTTGCTGAACTTCCTTAATCTCGTTCCTTCAGTCCTTCCTGGGGTGTTCCATACCCCCTTCTGTCCACCCCGGATTTATACAGTGGACCCCCGGATTACGTCATTATTTTGTTCCAGAATGCTGTTCAAGTGCCGTTACCGAACGAATTTGTTCCCATAAGGAATAATGTAAATTAGATTAGTCCTTTTAGACCCCCAAAAATACACTTACAAAAGCACGCACAAAAATACACTTACATAATTGTTCGAGTTTGGAGCAGTATGTAATCCGGGGTCCACTGTATATGTACCTTCTTGGCCAAGCTATTCATCCTTTCTAAATGGTCAAAACCTCAACAGCCCCTCCTCCACTCCAATCTAACTCCCAGATATGCTGTCTGGATGCTCGAGTCTCCACCACAAGCGTTTACAACACTAGGGAACAAAAACGTGCCTGAAGAGAGCAAATACAAGGTAGACAGTAGCAAGAAAGACTTTAATAACCATAAATCAAATTATATAAAATAACACAGCACTTGGTAGACAATATAGTCGGGAAGTAATTGGAGCGAGGGCGGAGTTCCATCAAACTCTGTACATGTCGAAGCAAAACTTAACTTCATTTTTAAACATGAACAGAAAGGTGGCACAAAGACAGAAAATAATGAATCAGCATTTAATGAAGGGATGGGAGGTATAGGTAGAAAAAAGAAATTAACCCCATTGGAAGACATTGCAGCGTGGGTATCCAGAGAGACATTGCAGCGTGGGTAGCCAGAGAAACATCATTGGGAAATGAATTGTTTTCCTTCTATTTGACCTCTGCCTCTGTAATGCGTCCATCAATAACACCCTTAACCCTTCAAGTGTCCAGACCTCTGATATGAAAATTGCTCTAAAGTGTTCAAGAATTTAAAAACAAATTCTTATAGATTAATGGAAGTTTTGATGACAGTGAGGGGCTCTTGATTCAAGAAGCTTAAGCTACCCTCCCTTTCCTTGGAGCAAATATATCTACCATTCCCCAGGCTCTCTATGACTCCTGCCTGGTTTAGCCGTTACCATAATAATAAACAGGTCAATTGGTCTACAATGTTTTTTTAACCACTTTAAACGTGTTTTCCCAGTTTGGTTTTCAAAGATACTTGTAAGTGAAAAAATTATTGATGTCATATGGATTTTTAGATTTTTGCCACCGAAGTGGCACCCATATCCATCCTGTGGATGGTAGCGCAAGAGCATATGGATACACAAAAGGCCTAGGAGCTAGGCCCAAAAAGGATTAACAATTGTACATTTGGATATATATCTACAGTTCACTTATCTGTTACAAACAAATTTAGGGAATTTGCTTACTATATCTGGTATCTTATTTTCATTAATAAGATATCTTGACATGTCACATAGGTTATTATACTGTCTATCTCTATATTCCTCAATAAGTGGACAATTCAGCACATAGTGTTCAAGACAGTGACCATATGCCTGATCACATAATTTGCATTTAGTTTGATCATCATCTCTGTGTCTCCCAAACTGCCAGAAGTACTTGTAGCCAAGCCTAAGCCTGGCCACTACAACATCAGTCAGTACTTGTAGCCAAGCCTAAGCCTGGCCACTACAACATCAGTCAGTCTGTTCACATTGCAAGTTGCTTCATAAACATGTTTATCTATGTTCATGTTATCATAGTGGGTTATAGATCTACTCAGGCTTCTAACTGCATTCCTATAGCTATCATTTTCATTATTTACTTCTCTCCTAATATTGTTCCTAATGCTAGACACAGATATACCAAAGTTATATTCTACATTCTCCATCAGGGTACTCTTCATGGCTAACATATCAACTTCATCATGAAGGAGTAATCCAATGTGTGATGGGATCCATAGCAATTGTACATTAATTCCTTTGTCCCGGATTTTTGAGTATCTATACCTGGCTTCTCCAAGGAGCATGCTGTTAGAGTCATTATATGAGTCAAGAGCCTTCAGTGATGACATAGAATCAGTAATGATATGTCATATGGTGTAAGAAGTTATTCTCTACTTTTGAAGCAAGGATAATTTTGACTTCAGTGCTCTCTTGCGTTTGATAAAGGAAGTGAAAATCACAATACCGTGACTGCTGCAATTTACAACTAACCCACAATACTATGACGAAATTATAATAACACAACTGAAATAATATGGCACTGTTGGGGTTGTCACCCTGCTAGTTTTAGGCTGGGTTGGCACCCTGCTAGTTTTAGGCTGGGTTGGCACCCTGCTAGTTTTAGGCTGGGTTGGAACCCTGCTAGTTTTAGGCTGGGTTGGAAGCCTGCTAGTTTTAGGCTGAGTTGGAACCCTGCTAATTTTAGGCTGGGTTGGCACCCTGCTAGTTTTAGGCTGGGTTGGAACCCTGCTAGTTTTAGGCTGGGTTGGAACCTTGCTAGTTTTAGGCTGGGTTGGTAGCGCACTCAACTCACACATCAAAGTCCATGGTTCAATCCCCGGTACGGGTGAAAACATGGGCGTGTTTCCTAAGACACCTGCTGTCCCTGTTCACCTAGCAATAAGTAGGTACCTGTGTGTTAGTAGACTGTTGTGGGTGGCACCCACAACAGTCTACTAACTGCAAGGAGCTCTTGATCTAGGAAACCTGGGCTGCCCATTTCTTGGGTCTGGTTTGATAGCTTTATATACCCGTGTTTGCTGTATTGTGCTTTATGCTAGTGGGGGCTCTTGATATCCCTTGGGTATCCTGAATGGCTTACATTTTCCAGGCATTATATGACACCATTGGGTGTAGAGCTTCTGAATGGGCGGCTCCAGAAATTATATATAGGAAGAGCTTAGGGGTTATTATCTGGTTGGGAGAGGCTAGGGGTGACTACCTGGCTGGAAGAGAGGGGCTAGGGGTGACTAACTGGCTGGAAGAGAGGGCCTAGGGGTGACTACCTGGCTGGAAGAGAGGGGCTAGGGATGACTACCTGGCTGGAAGAGAGGGGCTAGGGGTGACTACCTGGCTGGAAGAGAGGGGCTAGGGATGACTACCTGGCTGGAAGAGAGGGGCTAGGGGTGACTGGCTGGAAGAAAGGGGCTAGGGGTGACTATCTGGCTGGAAGAGAGGGGCTAGGGATGACTATCTGGCTGGAAGAGAGAGAGAACTAAGGATGACTACCTGGCTGGAAGAGAGGGGCTAGGGGTGACTGGCTATAAGAGAGGGGCTAGGGGTGACTGGCTGGAAGAGAAGGGCTAGGGATGACTATCTGGCTGGAAGAGAAGCTTAGGGGTAAGTTATTTAGGTACAGGTACACACAAGTACAATTATCATAGTGTAAATTACCTAACAGAACCACCCAAAAAAAAGTCAAAGTGACTTATTTCCATTGAGGGTCAAATGAAGTCTGACCAAAACGTCAGTCCCCGCTTATGTGGAGAATCTAACTGCTCTTCCTGGATAATACTAGAATTCGATTGGACAGTAATACATGATCTACAGGACAACGATCACTCCCACCATTCTTATTCTCGTTCTAATACTCCCTACTACTCCAGTTCTGTTAGTTGAGTGCACTCAGAGACATCACAATAAGTGTCAGGGGCCCAAGACTGTTCAACAGCCTCCCAGCATACACAAGAGGTTACATAATAGACCCCTGGCTGTCTTCAAGACCCCGGCTGTCTTCTAGACCCCGGCTGTCTTCAAGACACCCCGGCTGTCTTCAAGACACCCTGGCTGTCTTCAAGACACCCTGGCTGTCTTCAAGACACCCTGGCTGTCTTCAAGACACCCTGGCTGTCTTCAAGACACCCTGGCTGTCTTCAAGACACCCTGGCTGTCTTCAAGACACCCTGGCTGTCTTCAAGACACCCTGGCTGTCTTCAAGACACCCTGGCTGTCTTCAAGACACCCTGGCTGTCTTCAAGACACCCTGGCTGTCTTTAAGACACCCTGGCTGTCTTCAAGACACCCTGGCTGTCTTTAAGACACCCTGGCTGTCTTCAAGACACCTTGGCTGTCTTCAAGACACCCTGGCTGTCTTTAAGACACCCTGGCTGTCTTCAAGACACCCTGGCTGTCTTCAAGACACCCTGGCTGTCTTCAAAACACCCTGGCTGTCTTCAAGAAGGCGCTGGACAGGCACCTAAAGTCAGTACCTGACAGGCCGGGCTGTGGTTCCTACGTTGGTTTACGTGCGGCCAGTAGCAACAGCCTGCTTGATCAGGCCCTGATCCACCACTAGGCCTGGTCATGGACCGGGCCGCGGGGTCGTTGACATCCAGGAAGCAAATACAGGTACACCTGGAGGGTGTACCGGGGGTCAACGCCCCCGCGGCCCGGTCCAAGACGAGGCCTCCTGGTTGCTAACCCGATCAACCAGATTGTTGGTGTCCCGTGGTAGTTCCTGGTGCAATTCCCAATTCCTCCGATGAGCTATTGTGTATCTTCAAGGAATGCGACCTCCTCCTCCTTTGGACCGACCCTGAGTGTCACCCCATTTCCAAGGTGCTGTAAAAACCCTCACTGATTTAGCGCTCCTATGAACATGTATATATACAACGTATAAGAATCTTTTAGAGGGAAACCTTTCACTCACCAAGAACAAGCGAAACATTGCACTGATAAAGCTCCTGCTGAACAAAACACTGATAAAGTTCCCGGTGATTGAAACATTGCGTTGGTAGAGCTCCTGGCGAGCGAAACAGCTGACCTCCTGGCGAGCGAAATAGCTGACCTCCTGGCGAGCGAAACAGCTGACCTCCTGGCGAGCGAAACAGCTGACCTCCTGGCGAGCGAAACAGCTGACCTCCTGGCGAGCGAAACAGCTGACCTCCTGGCGAGCGAAACAGCTGACCTCCTGGCGAGCGAAACAGCTGACCTCCTGGCGAGCGAAACAGCTGACCTCCTGGCGAGCGAAACAGCTGACCTCCTGGCGAGCGAAACAGCTGACCTCCTGGCGAGCGAAACAGCTGACCTCCTGGCGAGCGAAACAGCTGACATTCAACATTTCCACAGAAAAGTAGCCACGTTGCCTTCAGGGAGGATCGAACTCCCGGCCTCTGGTTTACTAGACCAGCGCTCTAGCCACTGAGCTATGAAGGCTGACGTCCTATTCTCCCAGTTTATCTTGTCAAGATGGTGTTGCAATTACCGTGTATATTTTCCAGTCAGGACAGTTTCCTGACGCGGGTCTTCAGTCACAGGATAAGTAAGTTTGGTCATGTATAGGTACGCATAAATGCAGTTACATAAATTTCCATTGGGGGTCCTTGACTTATTCCCATTGGGGGTCCTTGACTTATTCCCATTGGGTATCCTTGACTTATTCCCATTGGGGGTCCTTGACTTAATCCCATTGGGGGTCCTTGACTTATTCCCATTGGGGGTCCTTGACTTATTCCCATTGGGGGTCCTTGACTTATTCCCATTGGGGGTCCTTGACTTATTCCCATTGGGGGTCCTTGACTTGTTCCCATTGGGGGTAATTGACTTATTCCCATTGGGGTTCCTTGACTTATTCCCATTGGGGGTTCTTGACTCATTTCCATTGGGGTCCAGGATGGTCCACTAATTACTGTTTATCTGGAAGGTCATCTGACCCACCCTTTTTTTCGTGGCTTATCAGTCCAGCTGATAAGCCACGTTGTTAAGAACGAAAGAAAGCCACTAGAATCCTTGTACACATCAGTAATTTACACTATTTATTATAATTGTGTCTAAAACTTACTTGTGAGGTTAATTTATTGTTTACGATTTACAAAGTAATTTATTTTACAATGATCTAGGCACCCATGTACGTGTGTACATACATTATACACTATAGTACGCAATGAAGACTTAACCTAGCATAAACCCTTAACGTCACCGGCGTTCTTAATGAATATATCCTGGGTACATGGGATATACACTCTGGTATTCCACTGGAAATAATTCACATTAACTTCATTGCACATAACACCTGTATGCTCTAGTGCATAGTAGATATATTAAACTAAATGTTCTCATAACCACTGCAAAAAAAATTGCTGTAGATAATAATCGTCTCATCTATCTTGGAGCCCAAATGGAAATAAATCACTGATTTTTTTGGGGGGGAGGGGTTATCCTAGATAATTTACACATGTTATTTAAGTATGATAATTTGTGTAACTATATTTATGTGTACCTGTACTTAAACTATATAGATCAGGGAAAACATACTATACGTTTTGTTGATTATTTATGGATTACTAAGCCATATTAACAAAATTCGGCCCATCTAGGAGCCAAGGAACTGGAGTTATGATTTGGTTCGGAATTTTAACCCGGCAGGGTTAGCCACCCAGGATAACCCAGGGTAGGGAGTGTTAGCCACTCATGATAACCCAGGGTAGGGAGTGTTAGCCACCCCGGATAACCCAGGGTAGGGAGTGTTAGCCACCAGGATAACCCAGGGGAGGGTGTGTTAGCCACCAGGATAACCCAGGGTAGGGAGTGTTAGCCACCCCGGATAACCCAGGGTAGGGAGTGTTAGCCACCAGGATAACCCAGGGGAGGGTGTGTTAGCCATCCAGGATAACCAGATAATGTTAGTGCGTCACTGAGGACTTTATTTCCATTGTGGTCCTTCAATCTTGTCCCCCGGGATGCTACCCACACCAGTCCACTAACACCCAGGTACCTACTTACTGCTAGGTAACAGTGACAGCAAGTCTAACGCGACTAACACCCATGTACCTATTTACTAAGCGAACAAGGACCCCCAATGGAAATAAGTCACTTTAATTTTCTTCGGGTTATCCTAGGTAATTTACACACAATACTAGACATGACAAGTGTACTTGTGTGTACCTATACCTCAATAAACTTCCTCAAGGAACACCTAATGTTCTTCCTTGAAGGGACAACAAGAGGAGTTGCGACACTCTTGGCACGCGCCTTCATAGCTCAGTGGCTAGAGCGCTGGTCTAGTAAACCAGAGGCCGGGAGTTCGATCCTCCCTGAAGGCAACGTGGCTATAGTTTTCCATTGACACTGTAATAATAATATCTTTATTTACTACCAGTGCATGTACAAGGTATACACACCATAGCTGACATCAATGACATACTACTATATAGAAAGTCCCTTGTTATGCTGAGCATTTCCCGCAAATTAGGTCAGTTTTGTCCCAGGATGCGACCCACACCAGTCCACTAACACCCAGGTACCCATTTTACTGATGGGTGAACATAGACAAGCGGTGTCAAGAAACACGCTCAATGTTTCTACCCTCGCCAGGAATCGAACCCGGACCGTCACCGTGTGAAGCGAGAACTTTAGCCACCAGGCCACGGGGCACCATTAACCGCTATAAACCTAAATTATTTTCATTAGGGGTCGCAAAATCTTAACACGACCGCGGAACTGGCGGGGTTTGAACCCATGGCAATAGTCGCAGGTCAGTGTTAACGCTGGTTCCATGATTCCATTAAATTCATGGAAGTTTATCTGTAGAGGGTTTCTGGGGTCAACGCCCCCGCGGCATGGTCTGTGACCAGGCCTCATGGTGGATCAGGGCCTGATCAACCAGGCTGTTACTGCTGGCCTCACGCAAGCCGACGTACCAGGCCTTCTTGAAGCGCTAAATCCGTAAGGATCATACAGTGCCTGGAGAAAGAGTGGCGATTAAGCTTGACCAGACGAGAGGACAATCTCAGATCCTTACGAAAGTCCTTCACCAGTTCAAAGATCATAATTTACCAGGTTTAAAGCCTTTCTACTACACGAGGGTTGTTAAGGCTAAATACATCCTCTACACAGCCAGTCAAGAATACTTTAATACCTAAAATAAGGTTTAAAATAAGTTCTCAATTGAGGACCCCAATGGAAATAAGTCACTCCGAGTTTTTCTTTTTTTTTGAGTTGCGTACATTGATGGTCGTGAAGAGCCCTTGGTCCTTTTCCTCGGATCAAACCTGATTACCCATCATTCCCCAGGCGCTGTATAAGGCCTACGGGTTTAGTGCTTGCCCATAAATACACAAGGTATACGAATCAATAAAATACACTGGAGAAAATTAAGTTTCCCATCCAAATATAGAAAACGTGTTATTATTATTATTATTATATTACCAGGGAGGACGTTTGTTAAATCCTGGAGATTATTATTATTATCATAGGGAAAGCTAAACCTGTAGGGATTGTACAACGGTGTAAAGAAACACGCCCAATGTTTCTTACCCTCGCTGGGAATCGAACCCAGACCCTCGCCGTGTGAAGCGAGAGCTTCAGCCACCAGCATCAAGGAACGTTCTTTGGGGTGAATCCTGAGGAATAGGAATTAATCAGATTTGATCCAAGGGTAATGAGAGTAGCTGCAGTTTCTTGGATCAAAAGCCCTTTTACCGGCATCGAGGCCTTCCAACCATACAAGGTCCGGGAGGACAACCCAGGAAAGCCCCAGTGGAAATTAAGTCACTTTGTCCTTTTTTGGGTTATCCCGGGTAATTTACCTATGTAAGATAACTGTACTTATGTATAACTGTGTCTCAATAAACTTAATTATGCTCAAAGCCAACCAATGTGGCTTTTTGTTTTGTTATCCTTTTCGTCTCACCAGGGGATCGAACCCGAGTCCTTTCGGTTGTGAGCCGCATCGCTCGGCCACTGATTATGTAACCAATACAGTAACTTAATAGTTGAGTAACCAGAATGGAAGGTAATCAAGAACCAAATTTGGGGAGGATAAGTTCTTGAAATCAAGAACCCCTCACAAACCTAGAACTCAGAATAAAGGGTATAAATGAATAGCACTTACCTCGAGTGAACGTCCCTCTTAGAGGTACATTTACTAGTATGTCCTCTAGATGACCGCACCCAGGGTCACGTCCCTCGTAGAGGAACATTTACTAGTATGTCCTCTAGATGACCACACCCAGGGTCACGTCCCTCGTAGAGGAACATTTACTAGTATGTCCTCTAGATGACCACACCCAGGGTCACGTCCCTCGTAGAGGAACATTTACTAGTATGTCCTCTAGATGACCGCACCCAGGGTCACGTCCCTCGTAGAGGTACATTTACTGGTATGTCCTCTAGATGACCGCACCCAGGGTCACGTCCCTCGTAGTGGTACATTTACTGGTTTGTCCTCTAGATGACCGCACCCAGGGTCACGTCCCTCGTAGAGGTACATTTACTAGTATGTCCTCTAGATGACCGCACCCAGGGTCACGTCCCTCGTAGAGAAACATTTACTAGTATGTCCTCTAGATGACCGCACCCAGGGTCAAAAAGACTAATTCATCGATACACTAACATCGATGATTGTAGTCAACAGCCCCGTGCACACAACAATACACACACATCTGAGGATGCACTTAGTCAAAACACCTGTGTGTTGACTATCAGTCTATGGGTAGTAAAAATTATTTTTTTCATTGGATAATACTCGGGGTACCCGGGCGAGTCCAGTCAATAGGATAACATGATCCCTAGCTAAATGCTCGCCTTAGCCTATCATAATCTACCCCTCGGGGTGTGCTTGTTACCTGATTGGTTAATGGGGTTTCAACACTATCGACTACACGAGAGTCGTCAGTCAAGAATACTTTAATGCCTAATATAAGGATTAAAGTATGTATGTATGTACGTATTTATATTATATACATTGAGGGATATACACCCCTCAATAGAGGGGTGTATATACTTTATAGAGAATTATTTATATAGAGGGAAAGCGCTAAGCCCGTAAGGGTCGTACAGCACCTGCCTGTAATGGGAGGCAATCAGGTTCGAATCGAGGAAAAGGGGAGGTCAGGGCCAATTCCATGGATCAGGAACCCCTTTACAGGTCCATCAACACCGATGCAACGTGGAACTCATATCAAATGGGGCTTAAAGGGGCGGGTTATGAAGCAGGTTCGAATCTCGGAACCAAGTCGAAAATAAAAAAAACCTGACACATTAGATTAGGCTAGGTAAGGTTTGTCAGGACACAGGACAAGTGTTTCCTGACGCTGGTCTTCAGGTTAGGTTAGGTAAGGTTTGTCAGGACACAGGACAAGTGTTTCCTGACGCTGGTCTTCAGGTTAGGTTAGGTAAGGTTTGTCAGGAAACATGACAAGTGTTTCCTGACGCTGGTCTTCAGGTTAGGTTAGGTAAGGTTTGTCAGGAAACATGACAAGTGTTTCCTGACGCTGGTCTTCAGGTTAGGTTAGGTAAGGTTTGTCAGGAAACATGACAAGTGTTTCCTGACGCTGGTCTTCAGGTTAGGTTAGGTAAGGTTTGTCAGGAAACAGAACAAGTGTTTCCTTATGCTGGTCTTCAGGTTAGGTTAGGTAAGGTTTGTCAGGACACAGCACAAGTGTTTCCTGACGCTGGTCTTCAGGTTAGGTTAGGTAAGGTTTGTCAGGACACAGCACAAGTGTTTCCTAACGCTGGTCTTCAGGTTAGGTTAGGTAAGGTTTGTCAGGTTAAAAATTATGATTATACCCATTTTTGGTCTTCAACTGAAAGAAGACGAACAAACTATAATGAGACAATGAAACATAATAAGTAATTTCACATGTGCCTATAGTATTCCTACCGTGTCAGGAATTTATAATAGCTTCCCATAATAATAATAATAATCACCAGCATGACCCACGAAATCGTAATGACACGATTGCAAACAAACCATACCACGGGTGGGGTTCGAACCCGCGGTCAGAGAGTCTCAGAACTTACGCGACGGTCTGGAGTTCTGAGACTCTCTGACGCGGGTTCGAACCCCACCCGTGGTATGGTTTATTCATCAGCAGATTATAATATCTTCCCATAATAATAATAATCATCAGCAGTTTATAATTAACTTCCCATAATAAAAATAATCATAATAATAATACAAACACTTTTCATATTTTATTAACAACAAAATTACTTAAAAGTCATTAAAAATTAAGTAGATTTAAATGAGTACATTCAACTTATTTTTACTTACACAAAAAATAAATAAATATGACAGGAAAACTCCAATCTAAAAAAAAAATCACAATTATGAAAATGTAAATATACCGAGTGTAAATTTCCGTACAGAAATCAAGATTACTCTTGAGAGAACAAGACAAAATTGATTTAGAAGCCTATATACCCATGGCGGCTACCATAATTTACATAACTAGCCCAAAATCCTCTCTCATTACAACCTTATTCACGGGGGAGGCGCTAAACCCGCAGGAAAAGGCATACAGCGCCGGGGAACATGGGAACTGGGTTTCTTTTGAGGCAAATTACTCAAATTTCTAATTATCTTTTGAACCCCTCTAATAGTTGCTGTATAAATTAGTAATATTCACTTCCCCGTAGACTCAAGAATTACTTTACATTAGCTATAAGTAAATCATAATAATACACAACAGAATTTATATATATTAGTCTACCCATATTAAAAAGATGTGACATAATAATATACTATGTAGCTTATTAGTTTTTACTGGGATTAAGACCATGGATACATTTGTAAGTAAAATTTTATTGGGGGGAAAACGTTTATGTGGGAGAAACGTTTGTGGAGGGTATGTGGGAGGGTCGGGTAATTATGAGACGCACAACTGGTAACTGCCAGGGATATATATATATACCCTCTCAAAACAATACCTGTGTTAGGAACCACTACCGCCACCACCACCACAACTACTAACACCACCACCACCACCACCACTACTACTACTACTACTACTACAAGCGCTACCTCAACTATCACTACCCCCGTCATGCACTGTTCTGAAACAACAACAATTACCACAATCACCAATGACAGTCATTCAGTACCAAACCACAATCTAATTTCCACTTAATTAGCTGTATAAGCATATGAGAGAGAGAGAGAGAGAGAGAGAGAGAGAGAGAGAGAGAGAGAGAGAGAGTAATACTAATAGGATAAATAAAGAAAATAGACCTATAAATATGGAAAACATAGAAAGACATAGCACTCTTAGAGCACAGACTCCTGTAAATTGCAAACACAGCAAAATTCGGTACAAAAACGTATCTACAGTAGTTAAAAAAACATGGAGAAGATTATAGATGATAAAACGTAATGGAATTATCGCTAAATATTCAGCCTAGGCTACAAAGACGTGAATCAGACAAATATTAACACAAATTAACTTGAAAATAAGAAGTAGCACCATCAGAAAGACTAGGACACTGCTCACACACACACACACGATCCATGCAACCACATACAGTGAGTATATACACACACACAGGGCCAGGAGCTATGAATCGACCCCTGTAACCACAATTAGGTGAGTACAGTAGCGACCAGTGAAGAGGCCGGGCCAGGGGCTATGAATCGACCCCTGCAACCACAACTAGGTGAATACACATACACGCACACACACAATGATTGTTTTTTCGCTCGTTCGCATCCGGTGGCTTCTCTTTCTTGGCACCAACTTCGACTAGAACGATGGATGGGGTTGAAATGCTTGGCTTACCTCAGTAAAAAAACTTTGGGATTCAGAACACAGTTATTGCGCTTTGTATGGCACTCCAAGAGCCTTTACCTACACACATGACATTACAAACACAGTATATATATATATATATATAATATATATGCCGAATAGGTAAAACTGGTCAATTAGCAAGAACTCATTTAAAATTAAGTCCTTCCTAAAATTTCATCGTATACGTTTAAAGATACATTTTTTTCAATTATGTTAATGTAAAAATTAATAATTTTGTACCAAAAGAACCTTAGAAAACTTACCTGACCTTATTATAACAAGCGCAATTTAATTTAGCCTAATCCAACTAAATATATTTTAGATAAGTTTACAATAATTTAATAATAAACAAACACAATGAAATACATTTTTTGTCGTTAGATTCAGAATATTTTTTGCGAAATTATTGCATACACAAATTTTCGCTTGCCCTATTCGGCAAGAAGAGCGTTCCTATTTTGGCCAAAATTGCAAGTTTTACCTATTCGGCACGACATATATATTATATAATTTTTTCCCTTAACTAGATGGTTGGTACATTCTCTTTCTTGTATATAGATGAAGAAATTAAGGAAAAACATATTCTCACATGCGCTCTGGATAGGCTTCAAAATACACAGAAAGCGTTTGGATATCTAAAAATCCATAGCCAGAACATGATACGGTTGAAAATCCACAAGCAAGATAGGATACACTGGTGGTAAACTCACAGGATAGGCTGGATCTACACTAGCTTCGTCCCTATCCCTGTAATCCACAAAATTATAAGCATGGGTATGGCTGTTGAATGGAGTATAAATCCTACTGACCACACGAGGGTCATTAAGGCTACATGTCACCTGTTCACCACCAGTCAAGAATACTTTAATACATAATACTGATCTCTTAGCAAATATTCATACCGAGACATACACTTCTCAGTGTATACCTTTGAGACCCTGAAGAAACAAGCACAACACAGATTCTGAGGGATAATCGTGCTTGATCTAAGAAAAAGGGAGTAGCCACAATGGAAAAAAAGAATGTATCAACCATGCTTTCCCCGCATACACATAGAACCTTAAACTAGATGATAATAGAACCCTACCATGTCCTTTTAAACACAAGACGACTAGAAGAGGACATCAGCGGCCAGGGTCCTACATATGGCAACAATGAATTCAGGGCTGTTTTTTTTTCTCATTACAGTAAATTAACCTTAAAAATATCTATTCACACTCTAATATGACACAGTTTACTGGCACATCAACCAAATACATTTTTAAATAGCTAATACGATTTAAAACAGTAAGCAAAAGTATGCAAACACCTGTAAATACATTATATAAACAGTATGTAAAAATATGAAAGCACGTTTTAATACATTATGCAGATACATTAAATATACCAAATATGTGAATAGGTAATATAAACAAATTATGTAAAGAAAAACTATGTGAAAAATCACGTAAATTACAATATTTAAAACATGTAAACACATTATTTAGCACATAATGCAAACTACATTACATGTATATAGTATACACATTACCTCGTGTAAAAACATAGATCACAAAAATAATTTAAAAAACAAATCATCAGTATTTTAAGCAAATGCAGAGTATTTAAGAGCATCTTGGTATTTAGGAGACGAGGCTACAGGTGTTGTCAGGTCCCTGGGCTACAGGTGTTGTCAGGTCCCTGGGCTACAGGTACTGTGAGGCCCCTGGGCTACAGGTGTTGTCAGGTCCCTGGGCTACAGGTACTGTGAGGTCCCTGAGCTACAGGTGTTGTGAGGTCCCTGGGCTACAGGTATTGTGAGGCCCCTGGGCTACAGGTATTGTGAGGCCCCTGGGCTACAGGTGTTGTGAGACCCCTGGGCTACAGGTGTTGTGAGGCCCCTGGGCTACAGGTATTGTGAGGCCCCTGGGCTACAGGTGTTGTGAGGCCCCTGGGCTACAGGTGTTGTGAGGCCCCTGGGCTACAGGTACTGCCAGGCTCCTGGGCTACAGGTACTGTGAGGTCCCTGGGCTACAGATACTGTCAGGCTCCTGGGCTACAGGTACTGTGAGGCCCCTGGGCTACAGGTAGTCAGGCCCCTGGGCTACAGGTACTGTCAGGCCCCTGGGATACAGGTACTGCGAGGCCCCTGGGCAACAGGTACTGTGAGGTCCCTAGGCTACAGGTAGTGAGGCCCCTGGGGTACAGGTACTGTGAGGTCCCTGGGCTACAGGTACTGTGAGGCCCCTGAACTACAGGTACTGTGAGGCCCCTGGGCTATAGGTACTGTGAGATACCTGGGCTACAGGTACTGTGAGGTCCCTGGGCTACAGGTACTGTGAGGCCCCTGGGCAACAGGTACTGTGAGGTCCCTAGGCTACAGGTACTGTGAGGCCCCTGGGCTACAGGTACTGTGAGGTCCCTGGGCTACAGGTACTGTGAGGTCCCTGAGCTACAGGTACTGGGAGGCCCCTGGGCTACAGGTACTGTGAGGTCCCTGGGCTACAGGTACTGTGAGGTCCCTGGGCTACAGGTACTGCGAGATCCCTGGGCTACAGGTACTGCGAGGTCCCTGGGCTACAGGTACTGCGAGGTCCCTGGGCTACAGGTACTGCGAGGTCCCTGGGCTACAGGTACTGTGAGGTCCCTGGGCTACAGGTACTGTCAGGCCCCTGGGCTACAGGTACTGTCAGGCCCCTGGGCTACAGGTACTGCCAGGCCCCTGGGCTACAGGTACTGCGTGGCCCCTGGGCTACAGGTACTGTCAGGCCCCTGGGCTACAGGTACTGTCAGGCTCCTGGGATACAGGTACTGTCAGGCCCCTGGGCTACAGGTACTGTCAGGCCCCTGAGCTACAGGTACTGCCAGGCCCCTGGGCTACAGGTACTGCCTGGCCCCTGGGCTACAGATACTGTCAGGCCCCTGGGCTACAGGTACTGTCTGGCCCCTGGGATACAGGTACTGTCAGGCCCCTGGGCTACAGTTACTGTCAGGCCCCTGGGCTACAGTTACTGTCAGGCCCCTGGGTTTCAGGTACTGTCATGCCCCTAAGCTACAGGTACTGCAAGCCTGGGCCAGGTACTCAGGTCCCTGGGCTACAGGTACTGTCAGCCTGGGCTACAGGTACTGTCAAGCCCCTGGGCTACAGGTACTGTCAGGCCCCTGGGCTACAGGTACTGCAGGCCCTGGGCTACAGTTACTGTCAGGCCCTGGGCTACAGGTACTGTCAGGCCCTGGGCTACAGGTACTGTCAGGCCCCTGGGCTACAGGTAGTAGCCCTGGCTACAGGTATCGGCCGGACGTGTCACTGGCCGGTATAGCCTGGGCTACAGGTACTGTCAGGCCCCTGGGCCACAGGTAGTCAGCCCTGGGCTAGGTACTGTCAGGCCCTGGGTACAGGTACTGTCAGGCCCTGGGTACAGTACTGTCAGGCCCTGGGACATACGTGGACGTGCTTCAGGCCCTGGACTACAGGTACTGTGAGGCCCTGGGCTACAGGTACTGTGAGGCCCTGGGCTACAGGTAGTCAGGCCCTGGGCTACAGGTAGTCAGGCCCTGGCTACAGGTACTGTGAGGCCCCTGGGCTCAGAAGTACTGTGAGGCCCCTGGGCTACAGGTACTGTAGGCCCCTGGGCTACAGGTACTGTCAGGTCCCTGGGCTACAGGTACTGTCAGGCCCTGGGCCACAGTACTGTAGGCCCTGGGCTACAGGTACTGTCAGGCTCCTGGGCTACAGGTACTGTGAGGCCCTGGGCTACAGGTACTGGAGGCCCTGGGCTACAGGTACTGTAGGTCCCTGGGCTACAGGTACGTAGAGGCCCTGGGCTACAGTGTACTGTGAGGTCCCTGGGCTACAGTACTGTGAGGTCCCTGGGCTACAGGTACTGTGAGGCCCCTGGGCTACAGGTACTGTGAGTCCCCTATGGGCTACAGGCTAGCCTGGGCTCAGGAGTGCCCGGGCTACAGGTACTGTGAGGTCCCTGGGCTACAGGTACTGTGAGGCCTCACAGGTACTGTGTCCTGGGCTACAGGTACCTGTAGGCCCCTGGGCTACAGTCTGTGAGTCCATGGGCTACAGGTCTGTCAGGTCCCCAGGCTACAGGTACTGTGAGGTCCCTGGGCTACAGACTGGTAGGACCCTGGCGTTACTACTTCAGGCCTGGACTGGCAGAGTCCAGCAGGCCTCCAGCTGGAGAGGGTACTCCAGCTGGCAGAGGACACCACTGGAGATGACCCTGGCTGAGTCCCTAAAACCCATGCCTTAATGTGGCCCTGGGAGGAGCCTGAGAGCTTTGCACTTATGCCTCCAAGCAGAGGGGAAAAAGTGCGTGGATAAATGGTTTAAAATAAACGACGTTGATAAATAAGACACATGTGCAATATTTGTACAAGTGTCTCATCAAAAAAATGGTGAACATTATATGAAATCCAAAGGCAAAGGTATAATTATTATACTTCAGATGGCTGAGGAAATATTCAGTACTTGGAATATACACACTCTGAGGTGTACGTCTCTCAGTGTATATACTTTGGAAGCTTACATTAATTCCTCTTCTGTGAATTAAAGCAATATTGACTGGTGGTGAGTAGCTTACACAGTCTTGAATTATCATCATAACTGAGCACTAAACCCACAAGTCATACAGCCACGTAGTCTTGAAGGCCCTCGTGTACTAACCACTTGTTGGGGCTGAAAGCCAATCGACTACATGAGGCTCATTAAGGTTGTATACCACCTTTTCACCACCAGTCAAGCATATTTTAATCCTTAAAAGAGGTATATATGTAAACTCTCAGCGTATATACATAGATATACACCTCTAGGTATATATGCACTTCATACTCTTTGTTTTCTTCATGTGGGTTTGTGTGTGACATTTAATAATCTTTATACTAGTAATAATAAAATGCATTTTACAAATATAAAAAGAGCTACATTGCACATTTTCCTCCATTTAAATGGAACACATCGACAGCACAACACTGTACAGTATTTTATATAAAGTCTATTTGATAAATAATAGTAAAGGAGAAGCGTTAGAAAAGGGGATATAAAAATCTTTCGGTTGAAAACCATAGGCCTGTGGGCATTTAAATACTTTTTTTTTCTGCCTGTTTTTTGGTTATCGTTTTGACGAGGATAAAGAACTATTGGTTGCCTAGTGTCACCGGCATTAAGTGGTGAGCATGTCAAGCACTTCATCAACAGTCATGTTATTTTTGTGGTACTCCTCCAGTGTATCCTTGGGAATGGTCCATTTCAGTAATAGGAGGACATTTTTGCGCAGCTCATCCAGCCTGGAGAGCGACTTGTCGTTAATGGGGACATGACCCGACGACTCCAGCGAGAGCTTTAGCACTTCATCCACCAGTCTATGGCCGAAGCCAAACTTACAGCGGCGCTCTTCGGAGGAAATGCGGTACAGGAGGACAGCCAAACGGTTCCGCAGACGCGCCAGTGTAGATTCCTCCACCATTTCTTCTGCTTCCTGTTCGGCAGACTTGTCCATGCCGTGGTCAGTCCGCTCGTGGCCGTCCAACTCGCTCTGCGTCTGGAAGAAATCTTTGCAAATGGTGCAGAGGTACGGCTTCACGGCATTATGGACGCACTTCATGTGTTTCTTCAGGTGGGGGAGCTGAGAGAAGGCGGCCGAACACAACACACACTGGAATGGCTTCTCTCCTGTGTGAGATCGCATGTGGATTTTACAAGCGGAGGAATGTGCAAACGCGGCACCGCATATCTGACACTTGTAGGGTCTCTCACCAGTGTGAATCCGCATGTGGACAGTTAACTGGGAGTTCTGTGTGAAGGTAGCTTTGCATGTTGAACACTCAAAAGGCCGCACGCCAAGATGAAGTCTCATGTGTTGTTGCAAGTGGCCTTTGAAAGCTTTGCCACACAGGTTGCAATAATAGGGGCGAGAACCACGATGTACCATGCGAATGTGTTTGTACAGACCTTCCACACGAATAAACTTCTTACCACAGGCGCCACACTGGAACTCCTTGACACCCCGGTGTGCCATCAGGTGTCCCTTGAGGGTGTGGTAGGAGGTAAAGCGGGCCCCGCACTCAGCGCACTCGTAGGCCTTCTCACCTGTGTGAACCCGCAAGTGTTGGGTCACCTGGCTCCTGCGAGCAAATGCCTGGTTGCACTTATTACATTTGTGTGGCTTTTCTCCGGTATGGACTCTCATGTGGAGCCTCAGGCGATCTTTCAGGGCGAAGCTCTTCATACATATATCACACGTGAAAGGCTTTTCTCCTGTATGAATAGTTTCATGACCTCGAAGTGCAGTGATCTGGACGAAGGTGGCATTGCAGATCTTGCACTTAAACGGTCTCTCACCGGTATGTATGCGCACGTGCTTTAAAAGGTCGGCCTTTGCTGTTGAGAATTTCCCACAAATCGCACATTTAAACTTCTTGCGTTTGTTATTCTCGTCCACCTCTGATTCACATTCCTTGAGGACGATGACGTGCTCTTCGTTGGGGTCTCTCGAGTCGAAGTCAGTGGCGTCTGAATTGGCTTCATCTTCATCTTCGTCAGAGTTTTGGATATCTATATCCATCCCGTCGTCTGAGCTCTCACCCCCGCCCCCGTCCTTATCTACTTTATCCTTGGCACTAGATTTCTTTGCAGGTAATCCACTCGCTTTATCAACGTTCTTTTCGTCAGATATGTCTGGGATTTTGTCAGTAATCATGGAGTTCTTTTTAGCTTTCTGGATTCCGGATTTTTTGTTAGTATCAGTTTCTAGCGTCTTTTTGGATGATTTGGAAGCTCTCTTTGTCTCCCTCTTCGTTACAGCTTGTTTCTTTTCGCCTCTTCCTGTCAATTTTAAAGTCTCGCCTGTCAGTTCGACAGCTTTGTCCACCGGTGGTGTGGATGCTCCTGCTGCTGTGACCTTTTGTGATGCTTGTTCTTTGACCAATCCTGAAGTGATTACGATCTTACCGTCGTCCTTCATCGGACTCCGAAGTTCGTTAACAAGTTGTGCTTTCCCCTTTCCCGTGTTCGTAGTTATAGTAATTTTTTCAACGGATCTTCCCTTTTTAGGATTAGATTTGCTTTTTTTCGTCCTCGTTGGGGTGATTATCTTGGTAGTGTTGCGACCCACACTTTTCGTAACGACGTTAACCCCATTCTCATTGGTTCCCACGTCTTGGAGGCTGCCTATGTGATTTTTAGCTTCTCGCTTTGTCAATTTCCATCCGTTGAGAGTCGTGTTCGCACCCTCATTGTCCATTTCGCTTTGGACAAGTGCTGGCGTTATGGTCACATCCCCCTCACTGGTGTCGATCAGTGGCACATCGACCCCGAGGGAGTTGGCCACTTCCCCAGTACTGGTCTTAATGATTACATGTTTGGCATGGTTGTTCTTGATGGGAGCACCGGTGGATGCTTGCTTCCTGCTTTTGGTAGCCACAGCTTTGATTATAACTTTGCTTTTAGACTGAGATTTGGAATTTTGATTGGAGCGCATGGTGGTTGCTGCCCTCAGGAGTCGGGACACCATGTGCAATAACACTAACGATACAGCAAATGAAATCTAGATGTTTCGTGGAGATGTGTTGGAGCTGATGAGCGAGTTGTGGTGAGGAGTGAGAGTTAGTTCTGAAGGAAGGTTAAGCCACCCGCCACCATCAAGTGTGATAGCACCTGCAATATAGAGAGACCACAACCACTATAAGCATCATGTACACTACTGCACTAGGCCAGATGACTCCTTCACTAGTTTAAAAAGACAGGTAAGCAAACACTGGGACACATTTATTAGAAAAAAACTTCGGTCATGGGACCTTGATCACTTCTAACACAAAGAGGTTAAAATGGCAGTATATATACAGTCGAGTGAGCTGTGAGTGACGCAAGTGACCTAAAGAATACCATATTGGGATGAGGACAGGTAGACAATGAGTTCACATGGCTCCTGTGTTGTTAGGTAGGAGGTGCTGTGCCTGAGTGACTATCATATATGTTAATGTTTTGGAAATTTTGTATTTGCCAGTACTTTCCGTGAGTTAAAAGTGATCAAGGTCCCAGGACCAAAACGTTTTCTGATAAATATGTCTTAGCGTTTGCTCTCGTGTCTTTCCCAACCAATCTATCGGTATCTATTACCATGAAGATAAACCGCACCCATATTTTAGGCATTCTTCTAACTACTAGTCTACAGCATGGAAAACCCTTAACCATTAAATAACATTTCAGTGAATCACAACTAACCTACAATTTAGAGAAAACTTTAGACGGCGTTTCGAATCAACCTGGACAAGAATGGTAATGAGACTCTTGAGCAAACTTTTAAGAAACTCTTCGCCACAAGGGGACTGATTACCTCAAACTCCTTCTCTTTTTTCGCCGTTCTTTGTATTGGGCCGATGAAGGCACTGTGTGGCGGAGCGTTTCCTAAATAAAGACTGCCAGATGTTGCACAAGTGTCTCATTCTTCAAGCATAATAATAGTCTAATCGATCATCTCAGTAATCAGGAGGCCTGGTCTAGGACCGGGTCCCCAGGGAAGAGGCTGAGCGGTGACCTCCGGAAGCGACTACTGGTAACTTTAATAATATATTGAGAATGGTATATAAAATACTGACATGATGATTAAGACACATGTGCAGCAGTTGATGTAGTTAGTCCCTCCAGGCTGAGGGACTGACCACCTTAAACATTACTTCTCCAAGTTTGAGGGACTGATTATATCATCTTCATTTCACTACTACACTGCTGCCTCTGTATCTGACTGAGGAAGCCTACTGTGTAGGCGATACGTTTCACCAATAAAGGTACCCAACTGCTGCACTTGTCTTAATCATCAACCTTAATAACAGTCCAGAACGGATCGAAACGTCGCTTAAGTTCTCTCATCAAATTGTGGGTTGTCTGTGGATTGTTAGTCAATGAATTACGACTTTATTCACTCTGATGGTCATCTGAGTCATGAACGTGAGGGGGAAAAACCAACACCAATATTTAACCATTACATTGACTCTACTAGTCTATAGCCCCTTCCCTTGCTCAGGAATTCATTCCGAAGAAGAAGGAAATCCCTTCACAAATATTTTACATAATAAAGAGAGGTACCTGTCACTCAACAATGGAAAAAAACCCACAAATGTAGCATAATACGATCCTTTATTGACTACGGTTCACCAGACAGTGGGCTTTATCAAGTCACAAACTACCCGAGCAGGCAGGACAGGTAGGTTCACCAGGAGTCGAACCCGAGTCTTCTTCATGTGCAGAGAGTACACGAGTACAGTGACGTGGAGACGAGGGAGGAATACTGAGAAGTTGGGATTTGAGGATCTGCATGGATGTGCATTACCAACCTGACTCTTCACGTCACTATATATTTATAGGTACTCTGCCCAGGTAGATCTATTTGTGACTTGATAAAGCCCACTGTGTGGGCGAAACGTAGTTAATAAAGGATCGTATTATACCGTATTTATGTCCATTTTTCTACCCTGTCTATTTTATACTATCTATCACCCAAAAATCTTTGACATGCAGGATACAATATTCTACCCATAATTCATGCAGGTGTTTAAAACCAATCTGGCTGTTTTTCCTTAAACCCAATACTATAGACACTAAGAGCTATACTTACTGCCTTAAAAACTACTTCTAAAGTATTAAAAGTCTATATAAGTATCATGCAGCAAAAATACATATCATACGTAATTCGTCAGTTCAAAGGCGGGATATACTACCTTGGCTGCCAAGTTAACGGGGTTTAATTAAACACTTTCGACAAACAAGGGTCATTAAGGCTGCAGGATGCCTTGTTCACCACCAATCGAAAATATTGTAATCCAAAGATCAGGGGCGGACCTACATTTTTGGGGCCCTGAAGCTTGAACTGTTTTGGAGGCCCTGAAGCTTGCACTGCTATGGGGTCACCTATTATTCTGTACAGAATTACACTATATTATTAATAACATTATTTTGAAAAAAAAAAAAAACCTTCTTATACAGTAGACCCAATTTTTGTAAGCAATGTGGACTAAGTGGCTTCTAGGGGCCCTCAAGCCTCTTTAAGTGGCTTCTAGGGGCCCTCAAGCCCCTGCCAAAGACACACTTATCAGAATATACACATACTGTGATCAACCTTCCTACTGAGACGAGGCTTTTCGGGTTAAACAAAAATCACGCGACTTACTGTAGGCCTACATAAATCTCTCCTGTTGTCTGGTACAGCCTATGTACGTTTAAATTAAAGAAGAGTAGCGTTTGATGAGGCCTAGGTGATAATGGGAGAGTGTTACCCCTCTGTTATGACTTGAGAAAGCTCTACACTGAGTGAAAATAACTTGATAAAGCTCTACACTGAGTGAAAATAACTTGATAAAGCTCTACACTGAGTGAAAATAACTTGATAAAGCTCTACACTGAGTGAAAATAACTTGATAAAACTCTACACAGAGTGAAACATAACTTGATAAAGCTCTACACAGTGAAACATAACTTGATAAAGCTCTACACAGAGTGAAACATAACTTGATAAAGCTCTACACTGAGTGAAACATAACTTGATAAAGCTCTACACTGAGTGAAAATAACTTGATAAAGCTCTACACAGAGTGAAAGATAACTTGATAAAGCTCTACACAGAGTGAAATATAACTTGATAAAGCTCTACACTGAGTGAAAATAGCTTTATAAAGCTCTACACTGAGTGAAAATAACTTGATAAAGCTCTACACAGAGTGAAATATAACTTGATAAAGCTCTACACTGAGTGAAACATAACTTGATAAAGCTCTACACTGAGTGAAAATAACTTGATAAAGCTCTACACTGAGTGAAACATAACTTGATAAAGCTCTACACTGAGTGAAACATAACTTGATAAAGCTCTACACTGAGTGAAACATAACTTGATAAAGCTCTACACAGAGTGAAAGATAACTTGATAAAGCTCTACACTGAGTGAAAGATAACTTGATAAAGCTCTACACAGAGTGAAAGATAACTTGATAAAGCTCTACACTGAGTGAAACATAACTTGATAAAGCTCTACACAGAGTGAAAGATAACTTGATAAAGCTCTACACTGAGTGAAAGATAACTTGATAAAGCTCTACACAGAGTGAAAGATAACTTGATAAAGCTCTACACTGAGTGAAACATAACTTGATAAAGCTCTACACTGAGTGAAAGATAACTTGATAAAGCTCTACACTGAGTGAAACATAACTTGATAAAGCTCTACACAGAGTGAAACATAACTTGATAAAGCTCTACACAGGGCGAAACGTTTCCCAGTAAAAGCTCGTTCTACGATGCGACTTCTAATTGTGACTCTGGACGGTAAACCGTCCTTGATGGGAAGCGTCCTCAGCTCACACACTGAGGGGTCTGGATTAGATTCCCGGCACGAGTGAATCGTTGGGCACCTAGCAGTCAGTAGGTAACCTGGGTGTTAGTCACCTTACACCTGCTGTCACTGTTCACCTAGCAGTCAGTAGGTAACCTGGGTGTTAGTCACCTTACACCTGCTGTCACTGTTCACCTAACAGTCAGTAGGTAACCTTGTTGCTCGTCTCATTACACCTGATGCTCCTGTTCACCTATCAGTAAGTAGGTACCTGGGTGTTAGTTGACTGGTGTGGGTAGCATCCTGGGGGACAAAATTAACCTAAGTTGTGGGAAATGCTCTACATAACCAGGGACTTTCTATATAGCCTGCCATTGATGTCAGCTATGGTCTGTATAAGTTGTATCATGTACTGGTAGAAATAAAGATTATTATTATTATTATTATTATTACAATGCTTGTCATAGTGATTCTGAGGTTCAAGAGATAAGAATTAATTCAACTACATTATACCAATGCCTTATCCTGTTTCCTGACTCCATAACCATTGTCAAGAAACTACTTAACGTTACCCGTTCGAGGGAGATTTACATGAGTTTCCCCAATGCATACTAATAATAATAATAATAATAATAATAATAATAATAATAATAATAATAATAATAATAATAATAATAATAATATAATATCTTTATTTATACTTGTTATTCTGAGCATTTCGGGAAAATTAGGTCAGTTTTGTCCCAGGATGCGACCCACACCAGTCCACTAACACCCAGGTACCCATTTTACTGATGGGTGAACATAGACAACCAGTGTAAGGAAACACGTCCGATGTTTCCACCCCTTCGCCGGGAGTCGAACCCGGACCCTCACCGTGTGAAGCGAGAGCTTTGGCCACCAGGCCACGGGGCACCAGGCCACGGGGCACCAGGCCACGGGCCACCAGGCCACGGGCCACTTACTTGTACCTGCAGAAAGCCCATAGTGAATCGTATGGAATATTTAGCAAATTTAGAACTTGGGGGTTGAATATGAAATGATTAAAGCCATAACTATAATTTTTAAAAATGTGGAGGGTAAGCCAGTGGAAGGCCTCGGTCAGATTACCAAAAGCTCCAGCTATGGGTCATCATATGACCCATAACCTGTAACAACACCTGTAACAACAGGTGAACGTACACTGAGTTCAGAACGTGAGAAACATAACGTTCTTCATAAAACCTAAACGTAATTTATAAAAAAAAATCATACTGGAATAGCGTGTACCTGTCTTGTTAGTGTCTTGCTCTATCAAGGTACTCAATATGTACTCGCTGGAGCGTACAGAGACATGATAACATAAGATAAGATAAGATTTTGTTCGAATTTTTAACCCAGAGGGTTAAGCCACCCAGGATAACCCAATGAAGTCCGTCATTGAGGACTGACTGTCTTATTTACATTGTGGCCCTTCAGTCTTGTACCCCAGGATGCCACTCACACCAGTCCACTAACACCCAGGTACCTACTTATTGCCTGAATAGGGACAGCAGGTGCATGGTGACTAACACCCAGGTACCTACCTACTGCTAGGCGAACAGTGGATAACAGGTGTAAGGAAACATACCCAACGTTTCACCCGTGCCGGGGATCGAACCACGGACACTCAAGTGTGTGAGGCGAGTGCGCTGTCGACCGTTCCAATTTTTACACGTTGCCATAACAACATCCTGGAGTGAGAGATATGGAAGGACACTGTAAACATCCGTAGACCCAGATTTGTTCAGCATCTTACCAGAAAATACCAGGCACACTTCCGGGACAAATACTTGTAGAAATAATAATAATAATTATTATTATTATTATTATTATTATTATAGAAGTCTTCAAAACTCGATAAGCACCTTTGCCAAGTGCCGAATCAACCAGTGATGGATATACAGGACAGCGAACAGCCAGCACCAAGAGCCTGGTTGACCAGGAAAGCACAAGTCTGGCCCTGGGCAGGGCCAGGGGATGGGGCCGGACAGAAACTAGAAAGTCATCAACAGAATATCAAAGTTGTACATAAATAGTTTACAATACTGACAGGATAAAGAATTTGAAACATGGGAAATATCTGGGTATCTTTACTGTAGACGTTTCGCCCTCCAATGTCGAAACGTCTCGTGTATTTTCTATAAGTCTCTGTGTTATAAGTCTGTGTTATAAGTCTCTGTGTTATAAGTCTGTGTTATAAGTCTCTGTGTTATAAGTCTGTGTTATAAGTCTGTGTTATAAGTCTCTGTGTTATAAGTCTGTGTTATAAGTCTGTGTTATAAGTCTGTGTTATAAGTCTGTGTTATAAGTCTCTGTGTTATAAGTCTGTGTTATAAGTCTCTGTGTTATAAGTCTGTGTTATAAGTCTGTGTTATAAGTCTCTGTGTTATAAGTCTGTGTTATAAGTCTCTGTGTTATAAGTCTCTGTGTTATAAGTCTGTGTTATAAGTCTCTGTGTTATAAGTCTCTGTGTTATAAGTCTGTGTTATAAGTCTCTGTGTTATAAGTCTGTGTTATAAGTCTCTGTGTTATAAGTCTCTGTGTTATAAGTCTGTGTTATAAGTCTCTGTGTTATAAGTCTGTGTTATAAGTCTGTGTTATAAGTCTGTGTTATAAGTCTCTGTGTTATAAGTCTCTGTGTTATAAGTCTCTGTGTTATAAGTCTGTGTTATAAGTCTGTGTTATAAGTCTGTGTTATAAGTCTCTGTGTTATAAGTCTCTGTGTTATAAGTCTGTGTTATAAGTCTCTGTGTTATAAGTCTCTGTGTTATAAGTCTCTGTGTTATAAGTCTGTGTTATAAGTCTGTGTTATAAGTCTTGTGTTATAAGTCTGTGTTATAAGTCTGTGTTATAAGTCTTGTGTTATAAGTTCTGTGTTATAAGTCTCTGTTTTAGTCTATAAGTCTGTGTTATAAGTCTGTGTTATAAGTCTGTGTTATAAGTCTGTGTTATAAGTCTGTGTTATAAGTCTGTGTTATAAGTCTCTGTGTTATAAGTCTCTGTGTTATAAGTCTGTGTTATAAGTCCTGTGTTATAAGTCTCGTATAAGTCGTGTTATAAGTCTGTGTTATAAGTCTCTGTGTTATAAGTCTGTGTTATAAGTCTGTGTTATAAGTCTCTGTGTTATAAGTCTGTGTTATAAGTCTCTGTGTTATAAGTCTCTGTGTTATAAGTCTCTGTGTTATAAGTCTCTGTGTTATAAGTCTCTGTGTTATAAGTCTGTGTTATAAGTCTCTGTGTTATAAGTCTCTGTGTTATAAGTCTGTGTTATAAGTCTCTGTGTTATAAGTCTCTGTGTTATAAGTCTGTGTTATAAGTCTCTGTGTTATAAGTCTCTGTGTTATAAGTCTCTGTGTTATAAGTCTGTGTTATAAGTCTGTGTTATAAGTCTCTGTGTTATAAGTCTCTGTGTTATAAGTCTGTGTTATAAGTCTCTGTGTTATAAGTCTGTCTCTGTGTTATAAGTCTCTGTGTTATAAGTCTCTGTGTTATAAGTCTCTGTGTTATAAGTCTCTGTGTTATAAGTCTCTGTGTTATAAGTCTCTGTGTTATAAGTCTCTGTGTTATAAGTCTGTGTTATAAGTCTCTGTGTTATAAGTCTCTGTGTTATAAGTCTCTGTGTTATAAGTCTGTGTTATAAGTCTCTGTGTTATAAGTCTCTGTGTTATAAGTCTGTGTTATAAGTCTGTGTTATAAGTCTCTGTGTTATAAGTCTCTGTGTTATAAGTCTCTGTGTTATAAGTCTCTGTGTTATAAGTCTCTGTGTTATAAGTCTCTGTGTTATAAGTCTCTGTGTTATAAGTCTCTGTGTTATAAGTCTCTGTGTTATAAGTCTCTGTGTTATAAGTCTCTGTGTTATAAGTCTGTGTTATAAGTTCTGTGTTATAAGTCTCTGTGTTATAAGTCTTGTGTTATAAGTCTGTGTTATGTCTGTGTTATAGTCTAGCTGTGTGTATATGATTGTGTCATGATATGTGTGTCATAGATGTGTGTCATGATAAGTGTGGTCATGATGATGTGTGTCATGATGATGTGTGTCATGAATGTGTGTCATGAATGTGTGTCATGATGATGTGTGTCATGATGATGTGAGTCATGATGATGTGTGTCATGATGATGTGTGTCATGTGATGTGTGTCATGATGATGTGTGTCATGATGATGTGTGTCATGATGATGTGTGTCATGATGATGTGTGTCATGATGATGTGTGTCATGATGTGTGTCATGATGATGTGTGTCATGATGATGTGTGTCATGATGATGTGAGTCATGATGATGTGTGTCATGATGATGTGTGTCATGATGTGTGTCATGATGATGTGAGTTCATGATGATGTATGTCATGAGATGTGTAACATGAGATTCCTGTAGATGAGGAGAGAGAGAGGAGATAGAGAAGAGAGAGAGAGAGAGAGAGAGAGAGAGAGAGATAGTTGATGTGGTATTGTACCACAGGAAGACTTTATCGGGGATAAAACACACACACACACACACACACACACAAGTGCTGGATGAAATACACACAACCGAGGAGGAGGTGAAGAAGCTGCTATGTGAACTCGATACCTCAAAAGCGGTGGGACCTGACAACACTTCTCCGTGGGTCCTTAGAGAGGGAGCAGAGATGTTGTGTGTGCCACTAACACAAATCTTCAACACATCCATTGAAACTGGGCAACTACCTGAGGTGTGGAAGATGGCAAATGTAGTCCCAATTTTTAAGAAAGGAGACAGACATGAGGCATTAAACTACAGACCTGTGTCACTGACGTGTATAGTATGCAAAGTCATGGAGAAGATCATCAGGAGGAGAATGGTGGAGCACCTAGAAAGACACAAGCTTATAAACGACAACCAGCATGGTTTCAGGGAAGGAAAATCCTGTGTCACAAACCTACTGGAGTTTTATGACAAGGTAACAGAAGTAAGACACGAGAGAGAGGGGTGGATAGACTGCATTTTCTTGGACTGCAAGAAGGCGTTCGACACAGTTCCTCACAAGAGGTTAATGCAAAAGCTAGAGGATCATTCACAAGTAACAGGAAAGGCACTGCAATGGATCAGAGAATATCTGACAGGGAGGCAACAACGAGTCATGGTACGTGACGAGGTGTCAGAGTGGGCACCTGTGACGAGTGGGGTTCCACAAGGGTCAGTCCTAGGACCTGTACTTTTTTTGGTATATGTGAATGACATAACGGAAGGGATAGACTCAGAAGTGTCCCTGTTTGCAGATGATGTGAAGTTAATGAGAAGAATTAAATCAGTCGAGGATCAGGCAGGACTACAAAGAGACCTGGACAGGCTACAAGCCTGGTCCAGTAACTGGCTCCTTGAATTTAACCCTGCCAAATGTAAAGTCATGAAGATCGGGGAAGGGCAAAGAAGACCGCAGACAGAGTATAGTCTAGGTGGCCAAAAACTGCAAACCTCACTCAAGGAAAAAGATCTTGGGGTGAGTATAATACCGAGCACATCTCCTGAGGCACACATCAATCAGATAACTGCTGCAGCATAAGGGCGGCTGGCAAACCTAAGAATAGCGTTCCAATACCTCACCAAGGAATCATTCAAGACTCTGTATACCATATACGTCAGGCCCATACTGGAGTATGCAGCACCAGTTTGGAACCCACACCTGGTCAAGCACGTCAAGAAATTAGAGAAAGTGCAAAGGTTTGCAACAAGACTAGTCCCAGAGCTAAGGGGATTGTCCTACGAAGAAAGGTTAAGGGAAATCGGCCTGACGACACTAGAGGACATGAGGGTTAGGGGAGACATGCTAACGACATACAAAATACTACGAGGAATAGATAAGGTGGACAGATACAAGATGTTCCAGAGAGGGGACACATAAAAAAGGGGTCACAATTGGAAGTTGAAGACTCCTATGAGTCAAAGGGATGTTAGAAAGTATTTCTTCAGTCATAGAGTTGTCAGGAAGTGGAATAGCCTAGAAAGTGACGTAGTGGAGGCAGGAACCATACATAGTTTTAAGACGAGGTTTGATAAAGCTCATGGAGCAGGGAGAGAGAGGACCTAGTAGCAATCAGTGAAGAGGCGGGGCCAGGAGCTATGAATCGACCCCTGCAACCACAAATAGGTGAGTACAAATAGGTGAGTACACACACACACACACTGAAAGCGTAGTGTTGGAGGTGTGATACAATAACATTGATCACTGTCTCAAAAGAATCTCACACCGCAACTGCAAGAGATGCTCCCTCTCTCCCTCCCTCCAACCTGCCCCCCTCCTCTCCAACCCTCCCGCCCTCCATGTCCCCTCCAACCGGCCCTCCCTCTCTCCATCCCTCCCGCCCTCCTTCTATGTCCCCTCCAACCGGCCCTCCCTCTCTCCATCCCTCCCGCCCTCCTTCTATGTCCCCTCCAACCGGCCCTCCCTCTCTCCAACCCTCCCGCCCTCCTTCTATGTCCCCTCCAACCGGCCCTCCCTCTCTCCAACCCTCCCGCCCTCCTTATATGTCCCCTCCAACCTGCCCCCTCTCCAACCCTCCCTCTCGCCCTCCCTCCAACACAAACATGAGAGCTGAAATTTTAACTTCAATACGAATAAATGTTCTTACTGCACTTAGTGACTAAACGAAATATATTGAAAAAATAAACTGAGCTAATGTATAAGGATAACCCCGACATATACTATAATAATAATAATAATAATAATAATAATAATAATAATAATAATAATAATAATAATAATAATAATAATAATAATAATAATAATAAGAAGAAGAAGAAGAAGAAGAAGAAGAAGAAGAAGAAGAAGAAGAATCTTTATTTCTACAAGTACATGTACAAGGTATACAGACATACCAGGATGCGACCCACACCAGTCGACTAACACCCAGGTACCTATTTTACTGCTGGGTGAACATGGACATCAGGTGTTTTAAAACACGTCATAATATTTCCACCCGTACTGGGGATCGAACGAGCTGAGTGCGCTACTAATAGAGCTACGGGACACCATAGGGAGGTTAGCATGGGCCACCACTGTGACCACAAATGCGGGTTTTTACAGATGAATCCCACACCAGCGTGGCTGTGTCGTGCTCTAGATCAAGTCCCCCAGCCTGGAAAACCTCCATTTGTGATCACAGTGGAGTCCACGCTAACTTTCTTATGATGTATAGACATATAAAAAAAACATGAGGAACACGGCAGCATGCCTACTGGCCCATACTAGGCAGGTCTCTCTCAAACCCAAACCCACTAATAAAAGTATCTGTCCAGCCCATTTTCAACGCTACCCAAGGAACAATCTTTGATAACCCAGAGGATTGTTGACAGACCGGCATGGACCAGTGGCTAGTACACTGGATAAGATAAGATAAGATTTCTTCGGGTTTTTAACCCCGGAGGGTTAGCCACCCAGGATAACCCAAGAAAGTCAGTGCGTCTTCGAGGACTGTCTGTCTTATTTCCATTGTGGTCTTTAATCTTGTCCCCCAGGATGCGACCCACACCAGTCGACTAACAACCCAGTTACCTATTTACTGCTAGGTGAACATGACAACAGGTGTAAGGAAACACGTCGAAATGTTTCCACCCGCCGGGAATCGAACCCAGGCCCTCCGTGTGTGAAGCGAGAGCTCTAGCCACCAGACCACCGGGCCTACAATATTAAAAAAAACACAATGACCTGCAGTCAGTATTAGCCCAACAATCTTCTGATATATCAATCATATGATAGGAAAATCATGTGACAGAACAATCATATAACAAAACAATCATATGATAGAACAATCCCATGATAGAACAATCCCATGATACAACAATCCCATGATACAACAATCACATGATACAACAATCACATGATACAACAATCACATGATACAACAACCACATGACACAACAATCACATGATACAGCAATCACATGATACAGCAATCACATGATACAGCAATCACATGATACAGCAATCACATGATACAACAATCACATGATACAGCAATCACATGATACAGCAATCACATGATACAACAATCACATGATACAGCAATCACATGTTTCAACAATCACATGATACAACAATCATGTGATACAACAATAACATGATACAACAATCACATGATACAACAATCACATGATACAACAATCACACGATACAACAATCACATGATATCTGGAGTATACCTGGAGAGAGTTTCAGGGGTCAACGCCCCTGCGGCCCGGTCTGTGACCAGGCCTCATGTTGGATCAGAGCCTGATCAACCAGGCTGTTACTGCTACAATCACATGATACAACAATCACATGATACACCAACCACATGATACAACAATCACATGATACAACAACCACATGATACGTCACATAATACAATCCCATGATACAACAATCACATGATACAACAACCACATGATACATCACATGATACAACAACCACGATACAACAATCATATGATGCAACAATCACATGATACAACAATCACATGATACAAAAATCACATAATACAACCACATGATACAACAATCACATGATACAACAATCACATGATACAACAATCTCATGATACAACAACCACATGATACAATAATCACATGATACAACCACATGATACAACAACCACATGATACAACAATCACATGATACAACAACCACACGATACAACATCCACATCATAGAACCACTTGATACATCACATGATACAACAATCACATGATACAACCACTTGATACATCACATGATACAACAATCACATGATACAACACCATGATACAACCACATGATACAACCACATGATACAACAATCACATGATACAACAACCACATGATACAACAATCACATGAAACAACAATCACATGATACAACAATCACATGATACAACCACTTGATACATCACATGATACAACAATAACATGATACAACAACCACACGATACAACAATCACGTGATTCAACAGTCACATGATACAACAATCACATTATACAACAACCACATGATACAACAATCACATGATACAACAATCACATGATACAACCACTTGATACATCACATGATATAACAATCACATGATACAACCACTTGATACATCACATGATACAACAATCACATGATACAACAATCTCATAATACAACAACCACATGATACAACAATCACATGATACAACAACCACATGATACAACAATCACATGAAACAACAATCACATGATACAACAATCACATGATACAACCACTTGATACATCACATGATACAACAATCACATGATACAACAATCTCATGATACAACAACCACATGATACAACAATCACATGATACAACCACATGATACAACAATCACATGATACAACAACCACATGATACAACAATCACATGATACAACAATCACATGATTCAACCACTTGATACATCACATGATACAACAATCACATGATACAACAATCTCATGATACAACCAAATGATACAACCACATGATACAACAATCACATGATACAACAACTACATGATACAACAATCACATGATACAACAATCACATGATACAACAACCACATGATACAACAACCACATGATACAACAACCACATGATACAACAACCACATGATACAACAATCACATGATACAACCACTTGATACATCACATGATACAACAATCACATGATACAACAACCACATGATACAACAATCACATGATATAACAACCACATGATACAACAATCACATAATACAACAACCACATGATACAACAATCACATGATACAACTACATGATACAACAATCACATGATACAACAACCACATGATACAACAACCACATGATACAACCACCACATGATACAACAATCACATGATACAACAACCACATGATACAACAATCACATGATACAACAACCACATGATACAACAATCACATGATACAACAACCACATGATACAACAACCACATGATACAACAACCACATGATACAACCACATGACACAACCACATGATACAACAACCACATGATACAACAACCACATGATACAACAACCACATGATACAACAATCACATGATACAACAATCACATGATACAACAATCACATGATACAACAATCACATGATACAACAACCACATGATACCACATGATACAACAACCACATGATACAACAACCACATGATACAAAAACCACATGATACAAAAACCACATGATACAACAATCACATGATAGAACCCCACGACTTGAAACAATATACTACTTACTGCAAGGGAAGCCACTACCACACTATCAAAACTGTTAAATATCACAGGAAATAGTTACTATCTCCCTTCATGGAATTTATCATATTTAACACCGGTTTAACATGTTAAATAATTTCGTTATAAAAATAATAATGCGTGACGCTGAATAATTCGTTCCAATATAATTTTAGAGTTGTAGTAATTAGATTATTCAACTAAGTGGGCTTTTTCACCTAACAAATTTATCGAACTTTTTTTAATTAAAATATTTAAAGGGTTAACTATGATAAAACTCACGTCGATGTTTATATCGATTTTTCAGACCGATGACAAAAAGGTTGTAAATACGAAATTTGAGTAAAATATTTGATAGGATCGAAACATTGCTGATTAGTAGATGACATGGTTTTTATTTATGGCACTGGTGAATATTTGACCAAGGATGGTTAGTTAATTAGGGTTTAAAGCCTGTCTACTACCTTAGGGTCATTAAAGCTGCCATTTTTGTGCTTGATTCAAGTCTGAGTTAGCCAGCCATTTTTAACTCACGCTATTTTGGTAGAGCAAGAAGCAAACGTTTCGCCCAGGACTGACCTTCTGGAGATTATCTTCCCCACAGCCTGGGTGATCAGGCCCTGATCCAAGGAGAGGCCTGGTCAAAGACTGGGCTGCGGGGGCGTTGACCCCCGGATCACCCTCCAGGTAGACTCCAGGTAGGTAGGTCTGAGACCGGCCTGGTCTCAGACCAGACCTCCTAATTTGAAAAAAACTCACTAATAAGCGAAACATCGCGTAAAATAAAAGCTAGCTCTGCACTGCCTTTATTTTCACACTTTTGTCTGGAAAACTAATGTGCAGAAAGCAAGTCACTTTACCAAGACTGAGTAAGCAATAGAAAAATACGCGATGCAACACTGTATTACATGATACTGAATAATAATAATAATAATAATAATAATAATAAATAATTATTATTATCATCAACTCGTGCTCATAATGTACTCACCTGGTAACACTATTACATTTTTTTTATCTCTGGCGTTGATTCTCAGCTGTACTCTATTGGGGACAGCTGCATAAACGGGTTTTTAATGGGGTTTAAAGCCTATCGATTGCATGTCACCTGCTCCCCACCAGTTAAGAACACTGTTCTCCCTTACAACTGGATTCGAGTAAACTTCCAGCGTATATACACTGGGAGATATACAACTTCCAGCGTATATACACTGGGAGATATACAACTTTCGGTGTATATACCTTAATGTGTGGACGGTCCAATGGCATTAATGTCTCCCCGAGCCAGGGGCATGACTCAACTAGGCTACCCAAGGCCTTACTAGTAGGCTGTGTGACCCCCAACGCGGTAATTTGACTCCCAATTCCTCTATATACTATTTTTTTTCAATTACTGTTGAAAAAAAGATCGTACCTTCCACATACCTCAATGTTTTTAATGTTAATGCCCAGGTTTTTCTCTGGCACATAATTATTATCCATGTTGTTGTTGTATTGGTCAAGAAACAGGACAAGTGTTTCCTGACGTGGGTCTTATATGATGACCCACAGCTGGAGTTTTTGATCATCTGACCGATGCCTTCCACTGGCTTACCCGTCCACCCCTTTAAAAATTAATATCGATTCGTCAGGAGACAGGACAAGTGACAGCTAACAGGGGTTTTAATCATATAAATGACCCGTTGGTAAAGTTAGGTTAGGAAAGATTCGTCAGGAAACAGGACAAGTATTTGCTGACGCTGGTCTTAGTCTTCAAGAGGGAGCTGGACAGATACCTAAAGTCAGTGCCAGATCAGCCAGGCTGTGGTTCGTACGTTGGACTACGTGCGGCCAGCAGTAACAGCCTCGTTGATCAGGCCCTGATCCACCGGGAGGCCTGGTCGTGGACCAGGTCGCGGGGGCATTGATCCCCGGAATACCCTCCAGGTAGACCCGCAGCTGGAGGTTTTGGTCATCTGACAGAGGCCTTCCACTGGCCTACCACTCCAACCCTTTAAAAAATTGATATATTCACGCAGTTTTTTTTGGTAAAGTTGACGATGCCAATTCAGCTTCAACTATACGCTGGTTCTCATTCACGAACGCTACGCAAATTTGGATTATAGCTAATAAAGTAACACGTGTAAATTAACCTACGATAACCCAAAAACATATGTAGTAATATGTAAATAACCCAAGGATAACCCCATAACTAATAACATGTGTAAATTAACCTAGGATAACCCAATAACTTTTGCAATAACCGTAAATTAACCTAGACTAGCCCAACAACTTATGCAGTAACGTATCTGTAAATTAACCTAGAATAAACCAATAACTAATGTAGACGTAATCTGGGATTGGGAATGCCAATGTAGACAGATTAAGCGGAAATACGCATTGACATCCAGAACTATTGATATGGTACAGTGTTTATATCTAATATATATATATCTATTTTTATTTCTACAAGTACATGTACAAAGTATACAGACCATAGCTGACATCAGTGACATACTACTATATAGAAAGTCCCTTGTTATGCTGAGCATTTCCCGCAAATTAGGTCAGTTTTGTCCCAGGATGCGACCCACACCAGTCCACTGACACCCAGGTACCTATTTTACACTGATGGGTGAACAGGGACTGCAGTTGTCTTATGGAAACACGTCCCTAATGTTTTCCACCCGTACCGGAGATTCGAACTCCGGACCTCAGTGTGTGAGCTGAGTGCGCTACCGATCGAGCTACGGGACACCCATGGGAATACAACTCAACAGGACAATACTGAGAAATTAATTTCTTACGGACTTGGTTTTGTATTTGTTGCACAGAAGCAAGATACAAGAATGCCTGGTATTTACTGGATACCTTAAAGGCTTACTTGATCATGCACGGAGTACCTATTTACTGTCTCTGGTACTAATGTCCTGAACGGTACGTAAGCGTCATTTTCCACATCTTATCGGTAACACCATACCATTTTTCAGCACCTAAAATGTTCAAGTAGGACCGAAACGTCGTTATGTTTCTCCCATAAGCGGGTTATCTGTGTATTGTTCCAGTCAGGGTGTTGTGCCTTTTTTAAGAGAGGGGGACTCGAACGAGAGACATAAAAGCAAGTTTATATAAGTACGTAGAGGTACACATAAGCACAATTATCATACACAGTAATATACGTGTAAATTACCCACCAGGATAACCCCCCAAAAAAAGTCAAAAGTGACTTATTTCTATGGGGTCCTTGTAATGCCTTACGTCCAATTATCATAGTGGAAATTCCCCACCATAACCCCAAAAAGAGTCACAAGGAAAGACGTGAGAAGGAACGTGAATGAGGGAAGAGACGTGAGTAAAGAAACATGAATGAAAGAGTAAGTTTATTCAGGCATACACAAATAGTTACATAGATCATCATACATAGCAGCAGAGAACCCAGGATAACCCAAAAAAAGGTCAAGACACTGACTTATTTCCATTGGGGTCCTTTAAGGGACGCAAGGAACGTGTAAGAACGAAGGAAGAATGAAAGAAGGAGGGAGGAGAGTGTGAGTCAATTTGAAGTTAGCGGCTGCCAGAGTGGCACTGGTGGGGGAGGTGGCAGCAGGGGAGCCACCTCAGACCGTCACAGGAGCCAAGGCACCTACCACCTCCCTCACCTCGTCTATAAATACTCCCCTAGCTCTACCTTCCCCCACACTCCCCACACTGACTCCCCACACCGCCAGAGGCAAGTAGGAGCGAACACCTAAGCAGCAGCAGCACCTTCCCCTTGATCTGGTTGGGGTCTAGCCTGGGGTGAGGTTGGGGAAGGACTTCAATGCAACGCAAATAAATGGCCCTCTCCCGTGGCCAGCGCCTCGCCACTGCTACAACTCGCGTCGCCACGCCGTCACAGCAACGCCTGCGCCACTCCGCCAGGAGTCAGGCACCAGCAAGGGGGTCATATTTACCCGAAAAAGGTAGAAGAAAGCCAGCGAGGAGTTCACGTCCACCCAGTATTCACTGCCATGGCAGACTGAGCGCGTTCGCCTGCTATTGATCCAAACTTAGGCGTCGAGATCTCTCAGGGTGCTGGGATGCCACGTATCACCACTACCCCTCCCCCATATACACATCAACCACCCCCACCACCCATTAACAACACCACCCCCCCATTGCCCAACCTTCCAATAACCCCACCACACCATGCCCCCACACACAGCACGGACCTCAAAACCCCACGATACCATAACCACCGATACCAATGTATATTTTGAGTTGGCACCATTGCCCCCACGTGCAGAATAGACTCTAGCACATCTGAACTGACTCCCATTCTTAAATAATCACTCTTTCCGCTCTATAAGTCTACTACATACTCCACCCTCCTAGTAGACCCCTGCTAGATTCATGGTATATATTCTGGTCGTATATACCATCTTCTAGGGCGTGGAATTTCCTAAATAAGCCCAAGACTGTCAGAGGAATTTGAATCAATTTTAGATAATAATCAAAGAAAAAGAGCATTGAAATTACTCAAATAAGCGATATACTGTATTTAGAATTCATCTTAACAAGAAGTCAAACACACGCATATATATATATATATATATATATATATATATATATATATATATATATATATATATATATATATATATATATATATAGGCCCAGCCTTAGACTAGGCCTCTTTAATAGGTAGTCTCTAGTGATCTTGTGGACAACATTTTTAATGCTTTAAAAGAATTTTAGCCATGTAAGTCTTCTTCTTTCATTCAATAATCTTTGGAAGGCCATTAGATTTTTCTTAGGTCGTCAGATTTTTATGGACGTTGATAAAATGTTCCATTTGTACGTGGATTTTTACTTACAGACAATTCTTCTATATAAACCCACCTTAGACCATTGATTTCCTTACTTACGCCTTAATTATCATTCTAAGTATGGATAATAATAATAATAATAATAATAATAATAATAATAATAATAATAATAATAATAATAATAATAATAATAATAATAATAATAATAATAATAATAATAATAATAATAATATAATTATTATTAGTGACAATTATTAATACTGGTAATAGCCAATATTCTCGCTGATATACGCATATATTTCTCAGTGAATATTCACTGTATATACGTGTAATTTAATCCACATTTTGGGGGAAAAAATCCTTTTAACGTCAATGTACATGTCATTAAGAGCCTTTAATGCCCCACATCCCGTATAAAAACTTAATATCTAACTAGTTTATGTTAGTTTACTAATAGAACTAAGACGTATAGTACTCAGGTGCAGTCAACTGGATTGAAATATATTACTAACGACTGGTACTTGAACTAGTGACATCAACGCGGATAAGCGTATAAGCTTATGGGAAGTTGTAGTATCTACGCCAACGTTTGGACGTTTTACGACTGATACTACTGTCGTTGTTACTACTACTGCTACTACTACTACTACTACTGCTACTACTACTACTACTGCTACTACTGTCGTTGTTACTACTACTGCTACAGCTAGTATCGTTGATACTACTATTACTGTTACTAGTACCGTTGTTAGTACTGCTGTTAGTATTGTTGTTACGACTACTACAACAACTAGTATCGTTGTTACTACTACTATTACTAGTATTACTACTACTGCTACTACTACTATTACTAGTATTACTACTACTGCTACTACTACTACTACTACTACTACTACTACTACTACTACTACTGCTACTACTACTACTACTACTACTACTACTACTACTCTACTACTCACTACTCTACTCTACTACTCTACTGCTACTACTCTACCTACTACTACTATTATTACTACTCTACTCTACTACTCTCTCATCTGCTCTACTCTACTGCTACTGCTACTCATTACTAGTATTACTACTACTGCTACTACTCTATTACTAGTATTCTACTACTGCTACTACTGCTACTACTACTACTACTACTACTACTACTACTACTCTACTACTCTGCTACTACTACTACTCACTCTACTACTACTACTATACTACTACTGACTACTACTACTGCTACTGCTACTCTCTGCTACTAATCTCTCTACTACTACTGCTTTCTACTCTACTCTACTACTACTACTACTACTACTCTACTCTACTCTCTACTCTACTCTACTACTACTGCTACTCTCTCTACTCTCTACTCTACTGCTACTACTGCTCTACTCTGCTACTAGCTACTGCTACTACTGCTCTACTACTGACTACTACTACTACTGCTGCTGCTGCTGCTGCTGCTCTACTACTCTACTACTATTACTCTACTACTCTCTGCTCTACTGCTCTACTGCTTTGCTCTCTGCTCTCTCTCTCTCTCTCTACTCACTACTACTGCTACTCTACTACTACTACTACTACTACTACTACTACTACTACTACTACTACTATACTACTACCATACTACTACTATTATACTACTACTACTACTACTACTACTACTACTACTAATAATAATAATAATAATAATAATAATAATAATAATAATAATAATAATAATAATCCCCTGACTGGTATTCTTAAACCCCCATTCACCGTAAACTATAAAAACCCATAACAAAGTATACTTACATTCACTTATATATTTTCTTCATGTTGTTTACATCAGTGTAAACACGTGAGGGAATACATGCAACATGCAAAATTATGACATAGAATCACATTTCTAGGTAAAAAATCATATATATGAAACAGCCTCGTGAAGAGGGACTAGGCATGTGTTTACCCTTATAGAATAATAATTCTATTGGGCGATTCTTAAGGATTTAAATGAATTCTTAGCATGTATACACTAAGATACATACAGATTATATATATATATATATATATATATATATATATATATATATATATATATATATATATATATATATATATATATATATATATGTTTATTGGATGGTAAATGGGGGTTTAAAGACTATCGATTGAACTAGGGTCATTAAGGGTCTGAGTTACCCTTTCACTATAGACAAGAATGCACCTTAATCCCTAAAAATAACACCTTAATCCCCAAAACAGTGATTACATTAACTCTCATAATATATACCCTGTGCTTAACAACCACTGTGAACAAAAATAGTTAAATTCCAAGCGCTTTCGTGATTTCTCACATTATCAAGGAACTATGAAATCACGAAAGCGCTTGGACGTCCACCTGCTTACTGTGATCTTATTGCACATATATGCTGTGTATATATCCTCATTGTATATATCCTGATACACATATGGTACATAGTTCAGCAACGTATTTCAGGGTAGACTTAAGATTCAACAGATTTATGGGTATTTATGCAATACCTTTACCTTTGAAATACCTTTGAAGAGTTTCGAGAGTTTATCTACTCTCAGAGCCCGGCCATGGGCCAGGGTCGTCTGGTACTTGCCTGGTCAACCAGGCTGTTGCTGCTGGAAGGCTAGTTGATTATACTAATTGTTATTATTATTCAACGTAAATTGCTCTATCCTCTCCGATCTGGGGAACTGGAGGGCAGCTCCAGTTCCTTGGATGAAGAGCCCTTCACCAGGATCAAGGCACGTATCGTGAAAGACAAAGAGAAAAAGACCCTTAGGGTGGTAAGACCTTATCCAGGAGGAGCCTCAGGGAGGGAAACTAATCTAATCTATGTAACCAAACACACGCAGACCTTGTGGAGCCTCTGGTAGAGTGTACCGGGTGTATACACTTGTAAACCTAGGATTATTCACACCCACACTTCACAGAGTTTCCTTTAGTCTCTATTTGAAGAATAACATAATTCCTGATCGTCAGTGTATAGGTAAATTGCAGTCTTAGTAATCCATAAGCAGTCCACAAACTAACAGGCTATATACATTCATTCATACATACAGGCATACACTATTATATACATTAGTCCATACGTACACCCATGCAGCACACTAATTTCTTTGCTCTGACCCTTAAAATGACCTAAGTTGCTGCATAGTGCCCAAACATCTTGCAAGGTAGGTAGGTATTGGGTTTGTCAGGAAACAGGACAAGTGTTTCCTGACGCTGGTCTTCAGGTTAGGTTAGGTAAGGTTTGTCAGGAAACAGTACAAGTGTTTCCTGACGCTGGTCTTCAGGTTAGGTTAGGTAAGGTTTGTCAGGACACAGCACAAGTGTTTCCTGACGCTGGTCTTCAGGTTAGGTTAGGTTAGGTAAGGTTTGTCAGGAAACAGTACAAGTGTTTCCTGACGCTGGTCTTCAGGTTAGGTTAGGTAAGGTTTGTCAGGAAACAGAACAAGTGTTTCCTGACGCTGGTCTTCAGGTTAGGTTAGGTAAGGTTTGTCAGGAAACAGAACAAGTGTTTCCTGACGCTGGTCTTCAGGTTAGGTTAGGTAAGGTTTGTCAGGAAACAGCACAAGTGTTTCCTGACGCTGGTCTTCAGGTCAGGTTAGGTAAGGTTTGTCAGGACACAGGGCAAGTGTTTCCTGACGCTGGTCTTCAGGTTAGGTTAGGTAAGGTTTGTCAGGAAACAGGACAAGTGTTTCCTGACGCTGGTCTTCAGGTTAGGTTAGGTAAGGTTTGTCAGGAAACAGCACAAGTGTTTCCTGACGCTGGTCTTCAGGTTAGGTTAGGTAAGGTTTGTCAGGAAACAGGACAAGTGTTTCCTGACGCTGGTCTTCAGGTTAGGTTAGGTAAGGTTTGTCAGGAAACAGCACAAGTGTTTCCTGACGCTGGTCTTCAGGTTAGGTTAGGTAAGGTTTGTCAGGAAACAGGACAAGTGTTTCCTGACGCTGGTCTTCAGGTTAGGTTAGGTAAGGTTTGTCAGGAAACATGACAAGTGTTTCCTGACGCTGGTCTTCAGGTTAGGTTAGGTAAGGTTTGTCAGGAAACATGACAAGTGTTTCCTGACGCTGGTCTTCAGGTTAGGTTAGGTAAGGTTTGTCAGGAAACAGGACAAGTGTTTCCTGACGCTGGTCTTCAGGTTAGGTTAGGTAGGTTTGTCAGGAAACAGACAAGTGTTTCCTGACGCTGGTCTTCAGGTTAGGTTAGGTAAGTTTGTCAGGAAACAGACAAGTGTTTCCTGACGCTGGTCTTCAGGTTAGGTTAGGTAAGGTTTGTCAGGAAACAGGACAAGTGTTTCCTGACGCTGGTCTTCAGGTTAGGTTAGGTAAGGTTTGTCAGGAAACAGAACAAGTGTTTCCTGACGCTGGTCTTCAGGTTAGGTTAGGTAAGGTTTGTCAGGAAACAGGACAATTGTTTCCTGACGCTGGTCTTCAGGTTAGGTTAGGTAAGGTTTGTCAGGAAACAGGACAATGTTTCCTGACGCTGGTCTTCAGGTTAGGTTAGGTAAGGTTTGTCAGGAAACAGACAAGTGTTTCCTGACGCTGGTCTTCAGGTTAGGTTAGGTAAGGTTTGTCAGGAAACAGACAAGTGTTTCCTGACGCTGGTCTTCAGGTTAGGTTAGGTAAGGTTTGTCAGGAAACAGCACAAGTGTTTCCTGACGCTGGTCTTCAGGTTAGGTTAGGTAAGGTTTGTCAGGAAACAGCACAAGTGTTTCCTGACGCTGGTCTTCAGGTTAGGTTAGGTAAGGTTTGTCAGGAAACAGCACAAGTGTTTCCTGACGCTGGTCTTCAGGTTAGGTTAGGTAAGGTTTGTCAGGAAACAGCACAAGTGTTTCCTGACGCTGGTCTCAGGTTAGGTTAGGTAAGGTTTGTCAGGAAACAGGACAAGTGTTTCCTGACGCTGGTCTTCAGGTTAGGTTAGGTAAGGTTTGTCAGGAAACAGCACAAGTGTTTCCTGACGCTGGTCTTCAGGTTAGGTTAGGTAAGTTTGTCAGGAACAGCACAAGTGTTTCCTGACGCTGGTCTTCAGGTTAGGTTAGGTAAGGTTTGTCAGGAAACAGCACAAGTGTTTCCTGACGCTGGTCTTCAGGTTAGGTTAGGTAAGGTTTGTCAGGAAACAGCACAAGTGTTTCCTGACGCTGGTCGTCAGGTTAGGTTAGGTAAGGTTTGTCAGGAAACAGCACAAGTGTTTCCTGACGCTGGTCTTCAGGTTAGGTTAGGTAAGGTTTGTCAGGAAACAGCACAAGTGTTTCCTGACGCTGGTCTTCAGGTTAGGTTAGGTAAGGTTTGTTAGGAAACACGACAATTGTTTCCTGACCGAGACCTTCCACTGGCTTACCGGTCCATCCTGCAAGTGCTTAAACTATTGCTATAAACGACCAAAGAGGCGTTAAAAATTTTATGAGGCAGCCTATGGAGTTAATTTTATATATCACTCCCTACGAAAGCAAAAGACATGGCAGGCGATGCAACATACCCCCATGGAAAAGTAGGGACGCCATTAGTACACTAAGAGAAAACACAATAAGTGTCCGGGGCCCATGACTGTTCAACAGCCTCCGACCAGCCATAAGGAATTACCAATAGACCCTGGTTGTCTTCAGGAGGGAGCTGGACAGATACCTAAAGTCAGTGCCAGATCAGCCGGGCTGTGCTTCGTACGTTGGACTACGTGCGGCCAGCAGTAACAGCCTCGTTGATCCCAGGAATACCCTCCGGGAGAATATAGACGTTAATGTTTACATAGCCCATGGGCAACGATACTTAGTACTTTATTTAGGTACGGATAAATTATTTATTAGGATATATTTTTAGGATAGCCTAAAAAAAGGTTAAAATGACTTACGTATTTGATAATCGTGAACAATGACTGGAGGTTTTCCATATATGGAGGAAAAACTGCCAGCGATGCAAAAAAAAAAAATACAATGAGAAATGTGTAATTAATAGGCTATTAGAGTTCCTCTATTTAAATCAAAGTTGGTATATGTTGGTGCTTAATACTTTTGGTGTCCCCTTGATGGTTTTCCAGAGTTTTCCTAAGCCCTCAGCCCGGCCCTGGGCCAGGCTTGTTTGGTGGTTGCCTGGTCGACCAGGCTGTTGCTGCTGGCAGCCTGCTGGCCAACATGTCCAGGACAATCTAGTTGACCCGATACTTAGCGGAGGAATTATCCACTTTGCTCTTTTATACTTGTTCCGGCAGTGTTTCTGATATCTTCTGGTAAAGATATTGAATAATCTGGGACAACGGATGTTGATACAGTGCTCTCGTATTGTGCCTACAGTGTCTCTACCTTTCACTGGATTTAATCTGCTTTCTCTCATATCTCTCACTCCAGTACTCTGTTATGGCAGTGTGTAGGTTAGACACGTATATGTTATCATGTACAGTATCTTCCCGCTCCAGCGCAAGTGTCTCCTGACACAGGTCTCAGCAAGAATCAATTACTAGTTAGACGTCCTCTAGACTACAACACCTAGAATGTATAATGGTGTAGCGTAAGGTCATGGCTTGACGGCTTTCCTAAATAGTTTTTCATCCATATATCTATGTGGAAAGTCTAAAAAAGACAGTAGATGTTGACGGTACTGAGGACAGGTGTTTGGATGTTAGTAGGACAGGTGTGAGGTATATATGATAAAGTTATCTGATCATATCCGTCACAACTGCTACATGTGGCGGGATATACACACACACACAGTGACCAGTGAAGAGGCGGGGCCAGGAGATGTGACTCGACCCCTGCAACCACAACTAGGTGAGTATACACACAAGAAATGATATAGACTGAACAATGATGTAAGATATGGTAAGGCTATATCATGTCAGCCGATAGAACGTTATTAAGTGAAGGCTGACATGACAATCCCCTCTCCCCAGGCTGACGTGACAACCCCCTCTCCCCAGGCTGACGTGACAACCCCCTCTCCCCAGGCTGACGTGACAACCCCTCTCCCCAGGCTGACGTGACAACCCCTCTCCCCAGGCTGACGTGACAACCCCTCTCCCCAGGCTGACGTGACAACCCCTCTCCCCAGGCTGACGTGACAACCCCTCTCCCCAGGCTGACATGACAACCACCTCCCACAATCCCCAGGCTGACATGTCAACCCCTCTCCCTGGCTGACATGACAACCCCTCCCACCAACCCCAGACTTACGTGACAACCCCTCTCCCCAGGCTGACGTGACAACCCCTCTCCCCAGGCTGACGTGACAACCCCTCTCCCCAGGCTGACGTGACAACCCCTCTCCCCCAGGCTGACGTGACAACCCCCTCTCCCCAGGCTGACGTGACAACCCCCTCTCCCCAGGCTGACGTGACAACCCCCTCTCCCCAGGCTGACGTCTACACACAGATGGTCAGCTCTGGTATGATCGATAACGGCGACACCAACCATAACCGTTGCTTATCAGCACTGCTGACGCCCCGGGCTTCGCTGACACCAGACCCTCACCAACCTCGAACCCCGTAGTGTGACAGCTGATGGCACTATAACTGCAAGGGATATAAGCCAGCTGTAGCTAACAGCTGGCACTGTGCCACTAACACACCCTGCCTGCCAGATGCCTAAATTAGGCATTAAAATATTCTTGTCTGGCGGAGAAAAATTTATTGACCATGGTGTCGTCGACAGGCTTTAAACCCCATTAACCATTGATATTTAAGCTCTTGGTGCGAGGAAGTGGAGCTGTGCTCTCCTTCCATACCCTAAATGCTCCATGTATCCTTAGAGTTTAGCGCTTCAATGCGATACTACTACTACTACTACTACTACTACTACTAATAATAATAATAATAATAACAATAATAATAATAATAAAAACAATAATAATAATAATAATAATAATAATAATAATAATAATAATAATAATAATAATAATAATAATAATAATAATAATAATAATAATAATAATAATAATAATAATAATAATAATAATAATAATAATAATAATAACAATAATAATAATAATAATAAAATAAATAATAATAATAACAATAATAATAATAATAATAATAATAATAATAATAATAATAATAATAATAACAATAATAATAATAATAATAATAATAATAATAATAATAATAATAATAATAATAATAATAACAATAATAATAATAATAATAATAAAATAATAATAAATAATAATAATAATATAATAACAATAATAATAATAAAATAATAATAATAATAACAATAATAATAATAATAATAATAATAATAATAATAATAATAATAATAAAATAATAATAATAATAATAATAAACAATAATAATAATAATAATAATAAAAAAAAATAATAATAATAATAATAATAATAATAATAATAATAATAATAATAATAATAATAAAATAATAATAATAATAATAAAATAATAATAATAATAATAATAATAATAATAAATAAAATAATAAAATAATAATAATAATAATAATAATAATAATAATAATAATAATAATAATAATAATAATAATAATAATAATAATAATAACAATAATAATAATAATAATAATAATAATAAAATAATAATAATAATAATAATAATAATAAATAATAATAATAATATAACAATAATAATAATAATAATAATAATAATAATAATAATAATAATAATAATAATAATAATAATAATAATAATAATAATAATAATAATAATAATAATAATAATAATAATAATAATAATAATAATAATAATAACAATAATAATAATAATAATAATAATAATAATAATAATAATAATAATAATAATAAATTAATAATAATAATAATAATAATAATAATAATAAAAATAACAATAATAATAATAATAATAATAATAATAATAATAATATAATATAATAATAATAATAATAATAATAATAATAATAATAATAATAATAAAATAATAATAATAATAATAATAATAATAATAATAATAATAATAATAATAATAATAATAATAATAATAATAATAATAATAATAATAATAATAAATAATAATAATAAAATATAATGTAATAATAATAAACAAATAATAATAATAATAATAATAAGTGACACTAATAATAATAATAATAATAATAATAAAATAATAATAAGTAACAATAATAATAATACATACAGTAATAATAGGTAAAAAGTATAATAATATAAAAGGGTAACACTAATAATAATAGATAATAATAAAATCGGGTATACATATAAAAAAAAATACACTACGGTATACAACACAGCCTATACCATACGGCTAAACAACAGCCGTAACCACTACCGGCTACAACAACAGCCGGATACCACTACCCGGTACAACAACAGCCGGTACACCACTACCCGGCTACAACAACAGCCGGTATACCACTACCGGCTACACACAGCCTGGTAACCACTACCCGGCTACAACAACAGCCGGTACACCACTACCCGGCTACAACAACAGCCGGTAACCATCCGTACAACAGCGGCTGCACCTACCCGGTACAACACGCCGGTATACCACTACCCGGCTACAACAGCAGCCGGTATACCACTACCCGGCTACAACAACAGCCGGTACACCACTACCCGGCTACAACAACAGCCGGTACACCACTACCCGGCTACAACAACAGCCGGTACACCACTACCCGGCTACAACAACAGCCGGTATACCACTACCCGGCTACAACAACAGCCGGTACACCACTACCCGGCTACAACAACAGCCGGTATACCACTACCCGGCTACAACAGCAGCCGGTATACCACTACCCGGCTACAACAACAGCCGGTAACCACTACCCGGCTACAACAAAGCGCCGGTATACCACTACCCGGCTACAACAACAGCCGGTAACCCACTACCCGGCTACAACAACAGCCGGTACACCACTACCCGGCTACAACAACAGCCGGTAACCACTACCGGCTACAACACAGCCGGTAACCACTACCCGGCTACAACAACAGCCGGTACACCACTACCCGGCTACAACAACAGCCGGTACACCAATAAAAGGCCCCCATTTTAACTATTGCATGAGTTATTGATCTTTTAATAAATCTCGTGTATCTGATTGTATAAAAATTACTTTGTAGTAATGTGTATGGATTTAAATAGGATTTTTTTTGGTGTATTTGTATTGTTCGTAATTAGATGTACCCGTTTTGGAGGAGCTTAGACTAGCAAGGGTATATACACTGATGTATATATCTCAGTGTATATACACCAAGAGATGTGTCTCAGTGTGGATACACTGTATCCACACTGTATATACACACTGATACCTCAAGAATATGTAAGTAGATGTGTATTCTTAGTGTATATACACTAAGAATATACTTTAATACCTATTTTAAGTATTCTCGATTCAGGGGTCAACGCCCCCGCGGCCCGGCCCATGACCAAGCCTCCTGGTGGATCAGGGCCTGATCAACCAGGCTGTTACCACTGGCCGCACTTAGTCCAATGTACGGATGTACGGACACTGACTTTAGGTGTCTGTCCAGCTTCCTCTTGAAGATAGCCAGGGGTCTTGTAGACAGCCAGGGGTCGTGAAGACAGCCAGGGGTCTTGAAGACAGAAAGGGGTCTTGAAGACAGCCAGGGGTCTTGAAGACAGCCAGGGGTCTTGTAGACAGCCAGGGGTCTTGAAGACAGCCAGGGTCTTGTAGACAGCCAGGGGTCTTGAAGACAGCCAGGGGTCTTGTAGACAGCCAGGGTCTTGAAGACAGCCAGGGGTCTTGAAGACAGCCAGGGTCTTGTAGACAGCCAGGGCTGAAGACAGCCAGGTCTGTAGACAGCCAGGGGTCTTGAAGACAGCCAGGTCTAGAGCCAGGTCTGAGACAGCCAGGGGTCTTGAAGACAGCCAGGGGTCTTGAAGACAGCCAGGGGTCTTGTAGACAGCCAGGGGTCTTGTAGACAGCCAGGTGTCTTGAAGACAGCCAGGGGTCTTGTAGACAGCCAGGGGTCAATTGGTAATCCCCATTATGTATGGTGGGAGGCAGATGCACATGTTACATGCAGCTTTAAGTAATTAAGTAAGCGTATTCAGGTACAGGTACACATAAATACACTTACACAAATTATCATACATAGTAACATAAGTGTAAATTACCCACCAGGATAACCTAAAAAAAGTCAAAGTGACTTATTTACATTGGGATCCTTATATTTACATTGGGATCCTTATATTTACATTGGGATCCTTGTATTTACATTGGGATCCTTATATTTACATTGGGATCCTTATATTTACATTGGGATCCTTATATTTACTGGATCCATATTTCTGGGATCCTATATTTACTTGGTATTTACATTGGGATCCTTATATTTACATTGGGATCCTTATATTTACATTGGGGTCCTTGTATTTATATTGGGATCCTTATATTCATATTGGGGTCCTTATATTTACATTGGGATCCTTGTATTTACATTGGGATCCTTATATTTACATTGGGATCCTTATATTTACATTGGGGTCCTTATATCTTAGTATATATACGAGAAGTATATATCTTAGTGGATACTGTATGTAATTCCATGTTATGGGAATACGAATGAGGGGAAAATGAAGAATATGTAATTAAATACTGAAACTAGAGGGAAAGAAGAAAGAAAGAGAAGGAGAGAGAGAGAGAGAGAGAGAGAGAGAGAGAGAGAGAGAGAGAGAGAGAGAGAGAGAGAGAGAGAGAGAGAGAGGAGAGAGAGAGAGAGAGAGAGAGAGAGAGAGAGAGAGAGAGAGAGAGAGAGAGAGAGAGAAGAGAGAAGAGAGAGAGAGAGAGAGAGAGAGAGAGAGAGAGAGAGAGAGAGAGAGAGAGAGAGAGAGAGAGAGAGAGAGAGAAAGAGAGAGAAAAAGAGAGAGAGAGGAGAGAGAGAGAGAGAGAGAGAGAGAGAGAGAGAGAGAGAGAGAGAGAGAGAGAGAGAGAGAGAGAGAGAGAGATGGTACACTTCACACAACTTCATCATTTAATGGTGACAGTGTTGCCATCTGCAGTGTTGCCATCTGCAGTGTTGCCTCAAAGCATCACACCCGCCACCCACAAAATACCACACCTCCTGTTCCTAATTTCACTTCCTTCAATAGACAGAGCTCTCGAGCCAGGGAAGTGGAGCCTTACTCTCTCTCTCTCTCCTCTTCCACGGATCAAACCTGACAGCCTCCCATTCACCCCATCAACTGTATAACCCCCCCCCCACAAATCTAATAATTTCGACCCACTTGTATTGCAGGAACGACCGCCCCATCACCCATTGCCTGTAACAAGACCCATTTACACCCATCCCTTTACCCACTCTCCATCCCCTCCCACATCCACCCCCTTCCCTTACTCACCCTTTATCCCCCTTTAATTGCTCACCCCCATCTCTGGTATATAACTCACACGTAACCTTCAAGGGGGAGAGAGAGAGAGAGAGAGAGAGAGAGAGAGAGAGAGAGAGAGAGAGAGAGAGAGAGAGAGAGAGAGAGAGAGAGAGAGAGAGAGAGAGAGAGAGAGAGAGAGAGAGATTATATTACCCAGAACTATAAACTTCAGCAGTGACTCAACACTTGTGGCTCCTAAGACACTTTACACATCTTTGCCACGTTGAAGAAACCAAAAACTATGGTAATTCTTTGCCCCGTGGCCTGGTGCCCCGTGGCCTGGTGCCCCGTGGCCTGGTGGCCAAAGCTCTCGCTTCACACGGTGAGGGTCCGGGTTCGATTCCCGGCGAAGGGGTGGAAACATCGGACGTGTTTCCTTACACCGGTTGTCTATGTTCACCCATCAGTAAAATGGGTACCTGGGTGTTAGTGGACTGGTGTGGGTCGCATCCTGGGTGTTAGTGGACTGGTGTGGGTCGCATCCTGGGTGTTAGTGGACTGGTGTGGGTCGCATCCTGGGACAAAACTGACCTAATTTGCGGGAAATGCTCAGCATAACAAGGGACTTTCTATATAGTAGTATGTCATTGATGTCAGCTATGGTCTGTATACCTTGTACATGTACTGGTAGTAAATAAAGATATTATTATTATAACCTGGCAGTATACCTGCCCAACCTGGCAGTATTCCTGCCCAAAAACTCTAAATAAATTAATTCTTAAACTAACACTAGGCACACCAGCGATAGACGAAGCCTAGCTGGACGAAGCCTAGCTGGACGAAGCCTAGCTGGACGAAGCCTAGCTGGACGAAGCCTAGCTGGACGAAGCCTAGCTGGACTTGCTTTGGTAGAAAACAAGGGGATCCATTACAGTGGAAACCCTATATGTGGTGTTTGGTTGGTGGTGTGAGATAGAGAGTGACGTGAAAGAGGATCCGGTCGTCTTGCGGTGATCCTATATTCAACATTAGGCTGGAATTCAGTACCATATGAATTTTCTTGCCTTGAAGAATAGAGGTCACAGTACCGTGGGTGGAAAATTTAATTTGAAGAGGAAATTTAGAGGTACCGGGGCCCTTGCTGGTCCACTATCGGTCCAGAATAGACCGATAAAGACATGTTTCAGTTATTTACTTTTGATAAATAAAGCGTACTCCTGGCCCTTTCTAGATAGCGTCTCAGGTCTAACCACTGCCTCTCTCCTAATGGGTTTAACCTAACTTTAAAACCACAAATTCCATGACGCAAGTTCACAGTTGTCCCCATACATCTCTAACTTTATTGCCAAAGTCGTTCCTTAGATCCACTGTATATCTTAATTTACCGAACGCCAATTCGTTTTGAGTTCTGTGTATATGCACGAAAACTGACCACTAGGCTCCAGGAGGGTCACTTACCAATGAAATAGATACTTTTAGGGCCAGGCACAGATACTTTCTGGTACCAAGGCAATATATACTCTCAGCACCAGGTATCCTGGAGTTTACCTGGGGTCGTTTACTTTGGTCGTATTAACTGACCAAAGTAATAACTTCAAAATTAGGTGCTAGTAACTAGCTCCTTTGAGAACCAGATACCATGGGCTAAAAGGCCTACTTTGAGACTCAATGAGCAAGCTAGGAGCAGTTTTCAAAGTGTAAACACAGCGGGAAGGAAGTTAACAAAATCGGCTTCTTCTTAGGTTAGCTCTACAGAAATCAACGCGATGAGAGGAACCAATCCATGCAGCCTAGCGTAGGAGGCGTATGATAGGTAATATGGGGGTGATCTACAAGGAAGGGGGTAGGAGAGAGAGGCTAAGACTGTAGAGGGGGAATAGGAGGACGTTAAAAGAGGAGAAGACAAAGGTGGTCGAACAGGGCGCTGGGTTGGTAAGTTTATTATCATACATAGTGTAGTGTAAATCACCTAGGATAACCAAAAGGAAAGTCAGGGTGACTTATTTCCATTGGGGTCTTAAAGTCTGGGTGGATACGAGTGAGATGAACGAGGCTGACTGGTTAGCAGTTAGTGGAAGCGGACAGTGGTGGTGACAGTTGGTGGTGGTGTCAGCTAGCGAAGGTGATAGTAGCGGACACAATCGGTGGGGGGGATTGTGAGGGGACAGAACGCAATAAATATAGAGGGGGGGAGGAAAGTGGTGGTTAAGAGGGGAAGGGAAGGGTAGGGAGGTGTAAGGATCATTGGTCGGCCAACGATATGTAAAGTTTCTACTTAACAAAATTAGGAACACCAACAGTGTGTTGCTACACTATTCTATATGATAGTTACATTGTGGGAACACCAGCAGTGTGTTGCTACACTATTCTATATGATAGTTACATTGCGGCAACACCAGCAGTGTTGCTACACTATTCTATATGATAGTTACATTGTGGGAACACCAGCAGTGTGTTGCTACACTATTCTATATGATAGTTACATTGTGGGAACACCAGCAGTGTTGCTACACTATTCTATATGATAGTTACATTGTGGGAACACCAGCAGTGTTGCTACACTATTCTATATGATAGTTACATTGTGGGAACACCAGCAGTGTTGCTACACTATTCTATATGAATAGTTCCCCATTTTTTTTGGGGGAACACCAGCAGTGTTGCTACACTATTCTATATAATAGTTACATTGTGGGAACACCAGCAGTGTGTTGCTACACTGTTCTATATGATAGTTACATTGTGGGAACACCAGCAGTGTGTTGCTACACTATTCTATATGATAGTTACATTGTGGGAACACCAGCAGTGTGTTGCTACACTATTCTATATAATAGTTACATTGTGGGAACACCAGCAGTGTTGCTACACTATTCTATATGATAGTTACATTGTGGGAACACCAGCAGTGTATTGCTACACTATTCTATATGATAGTTACATTGTGGGAACACCAGCAGTGTGTTGCTACACTATTCTATATGATAGTTACATTGTGGGAACACCAGCAGCGTGTTGCTACACTATTCTATATAATAGTTACATTGTGGGAACACCGGCAGTGTGTTGATACACTATTCTATATAATAGTTACATTGTGGCAACACCAGCAGTGTGTTGCTACACTATTCTATATAATAGTTACATTGTGGGAACACGAACAGTGTACTGTTACGCTACTGTATATGATAAGAACAGTGTGTAAACAAAAGCTAGCTGTGTTTCAGTTATATTCCATAACACAGGATGGAGTGTGTACAGGAAGTGTTGAAATCTGTTAGACTGAGCTTTGAGACGGTTCCCAACAGGCGAGTGGTAGGGGAGTGATGGATGGGGTGAGGGAAGGGTCGTAAAGTGTGGGGAAAGGCATGGCTGGGGATGGGTGGTGTTGGTAGCCATAACCCCTCACAGAACCATCCTTGAAATCCTGTGTTCCTCTGACGTGTGTTAGTTGATTAATAAGTTTAAAGCCTATCGACTACACAAGGGTCATTAAGGCCCTTTCATCAACAATCAAGAATATTTTAATTTGCCGAAAATAAACTCAAATACACTCACAGACATTTACCTCTCGTGGCTTGGATGATGGTTCTCCTGTCTTGGTTAATAGCATCCTTAGCTCACACATTGGGGGTCTGGGGTCGATCCCGGCATGGACATGAGGACTTACACCTACTGCCTTTGTTTACCTAGAAGTAAACAGGTACCTGTGTGTTAGTTGACTGGTGTGGGTGACATTCTGGGGAACAAGACCACAATGGAAATGGGTTATCCTGGGTGGCTAACCCTCCCCGTTTATAAATCCCAACAAAAGCTTATCTAATCTCAGTGTATACACTGATGGACGCCATTTCCTCAGAGTTCAAAGTTTTAAGAGTGGACAGTTGAGTGTCACTGGCATACATGGCACTCAACCAGGCTGAGGTCCACCTACATCACAATACCAAAATGCCCCGACATGCTAGTGGCTTTCTTTGTACCCAACAACACGCTTTATATACATTCACACATTGTAACCTATGCAAAGAAATAAAGTTGTTTATCCTGGGCTACCTGACGACATCTCAGAACCTAAGTCGTACCTATAAGTCACTTCCTGTATTTCACACCTCACTTCCAAGCCATTTATTCCTCACCTCCTAGTGTTAGAAGTGATCACGTCTCAGGAATGACACTTCTTAGAATAAATATGACCTAATGTTGGTTGTTGTGTCATGTTAAACTGTCATGTTTAATACAGTAATATTATTGATCCACTCTTAGTGATCCAGAGTGGTGAACATCACTGTTGATCCATTCTTAGTGATCCAGAGTGGTGATAACATCACTATTGATCCACTTTTAGTGATCCTGTGGTGATAATATTATTGATCCATTCTTAGTGATCTAGAGTGGTGATAACATCATTACTGATCCACTCTTAGTGATCCAGGCTGGTGATAACGTCACTATTGATCCACTTTTAGTGATCCAGGCTGGTGATAACATCAATATTGATCCAGTTCTTCATGAAGCCACAGTTGAACTCTCCAGGCAGCATTGTTCCAGTTCAGTTGGTGAACCAGTGAACCGAGGGTGGAGTATCGATCCCCAGCTTCACCAATGCATTTCCAGTGTGCTCATAATAATGAATCTTTACGCAGAATAAAGCCATTGTATTTTCCCAGTTTTGAATTACGTTCTCGTTCTGTTTCATAGAAGGCCTGGCCACAGACAGGGGCGCAGGGGCGTTGACCCCCGAAATTCTCCCTAGGTATACTCCCCTCTTATAATACATGAACAAAACTCTTAATGAATAATATAATTGTTTGCATCAAGTAGTTTCTTGATTATAACTAACTTTAACACCAAAGAATACCAAAGTTACCAATGTTATTTAAGTTACCAATGTTATTTAAGAATGCCTTGTGGGAGGCAAGTCAAAATTCTTGACCCTCTGCGTCTCACGACATTTGCTGTCAGGACAGTGGCACTGTGTTTATCCAAGGCCAAGGTAAATTATCATACATAGCAGCATATGTATAGATTACCTAGGATGACCCAAAAAGTTCCAGTGGTGGGTCATCATATAACTAAGACCCGAGTCTGGAAACACTTGTCCTTTTTCCAGACGCGGAAGGCACGTGACCCCACACCTCCAGTTTGACCTCAGCGTTACACCAACTGAGAGAGAGTGGTGGAGGTCCAGTCGTCAGGAAGCAACACAGTATCTCCTGACATGGTCTTCCTGTCTACCCATGACCTTTCTTGCCTCTCCTGTATACCCACAACTTCTTTCACTGCCCTATATATATATATATATATATATATATATATATATATATATATATATATATATATATATATATATATATATATATATATATATATATATATATAAATAATAAATCTTTTAAAATAAGATATATGCACCGAGAGGTATATATTAGAAAGTATAATAATAATAATAGTAATAATAATAATAATAATAATCAATAATAATAATAATAATAATAATCTTCCCTCTCAACCTACCCCTCAGGTCCACGTGTGCAATAAGCCCCATGTCCTGAGTCGAGGCAGACAAAAATTTGGTTATAATCCCATAGCCACGTGTCTCTGTAACCGCGTGTCCTCCACAGACACGCGTCCCAGTGAGGGGCACGTGTTCACTCATACCTTTTTTTACTAGACAGACCTTCATACACTCGCAGTGTGTTGCGGCTTCCCTGTTCTATACTATAGTTACATTGTGGGAACACCAGCAGTGTTGCTACACTATTCTATATGATAGTTACATTGTGGGAACACCAGCAGTGTTGCTACACTATTCTATATGATAGTTACATTGTGGGAACACCAGCAGTGTTGCCACACTATTCTATATGATAGTTACATTGTGGGAACACCAGCAGTGTTGCTACACTATTCTATATGATAGTTACATTGTTTGGAACACCAGCAGTGTTGCACACTATTCTATATGATAGTTACATTGTGGGAACACCAGCAGTGTGTTGCTACACTATTCTATATGATAGTTACATTGTGGGAACACCAGCAGTGTTGCCACACTATTCTATATGATAGTTACATTGTGGGAACACCAGCAGTGTTGCCACACTATTCTATATGATAGTTACATTGTGGGAACACCAGCAGTGTTGCACACTATTCTATATGATAGTTACATTGTGGGAACACCAGCAGTGTTGCTACACTATTCTATATGATAGTTACATTGTGGGAACACCAGCAGGTGTTGCTACACTATTCTATATGATAGTTACATTGTGGGAACACCAGCAGTGTTGCCACACTATTCTATATGATAGTTACATTGTGGGAACACCAGCAGTGTTGCTACACTATTCTATATGATAGTTACATTGTGGGAACACCAGCAGTGTTGCTACACTATTCTATATGATAGTTACATTGTGGGAACACCAGCAGTGTGTTGCTACACTATTCTATATGATAGTTACATTGTGGGAACACCAGCAGTGTTGCTACACTATTCTATATGATAGTTACATTGTGGGAACACCAGCAGTGTTGCCACACTATTCTATATGATAGTTACATTGTGGGAACACCAGCAGTGTTGCTACACTATTCTATATGATAGTTACATTGTGGGAACACCAGCAGTGTGTTGCTACACTATTCTATATGATAGTTACATTGTGGGAACACCAGCAGTGTGTTGCTACACTATTCTATATGATAGTTACATTGTGGGAACACCAGCAGTGTTGCCACACTATTCTATATGATAGTTACATTGTGGGAACACCAGCAGTGTTGCTACACTATTCTATATGATAGTTACATTGTGGGAACACCAGCAGTGTTGCTACACTATTCTATATGATAGTTACATTGTGGGAACACCAGCAGTGTTGCTACACTATTCTATATGATAGTTACATTGTGGGAACACCAGCAGTGTGTTGCTACACTATTCTATATGATAGTTACATTGTGGGAACACCAGCAGTGTTGCCACACTATTCTATATGATAGTTACATTGTGGGAACACCAGCAGTGTTGCTACACTATTATATGATAGTTACATTGTGGAACACCAGCAGTGTTGCTACACTATTCTATATGATAGTTACATTGTGGGAACACCAGCAGTGTTGCTACACTATTCTATATGATAGTTACATTGTGGGAACACCAGCAGTGTTGCTACACTATTCTATATGATAGTTACATTGTGGGAACACCAGCAGTGTTGCTACACTATTCTATATGATAGTTACATTGTGGGAACACCAGCAGTGTGTTGCTACACTATTCTATATAATAGTTACATTGTGGGAACACCAGCAGTGTTGCTACACTATTCTATATGATAGTTACATTGTGGGAACACCAGCAGTGTTGCTACACTATTATATATGATAGTTACATTGTGGGAACACCAGCAGTGTTGCTACACTATTCTATATGATAGTTACATTGTGGGAACACCAGCAGTGTTGCCACACTATTCTATATGATAGTTACATTGTGAGAACACCAGCAGTGTTGCTACACTATTCTATATGATAGTTACATTGTGGGAACACCAGCAGTGTGTTGCTACACTATTATATATGATAGTTACATTGTGGGAACACCAGCAGTGTTGCTACACTATTCTATATGATAGTTACAATGTGGGAACACCAGCAGTGTGTTGCTACACTATTATATATGATAGTTACATTGTGGGAACACCAGCAGTGTGTTGCTACACTATTCTGTATGATAGTTACATTGTGGGAACACCAGCAGTGTTGCTACACTATTCTATATGATAGTTACATTGTGGGAACACCAGCAGTGTGTTGCTACACTATTCTATATGATAGTTACATTGTGGGAACACCAGCAGTGTGTTGCTACACTATTCTATATGATAGTTACATTGTGGGAACACCAGCAGTGTGTTGCTACACTATTCTATATGATAGTTACATTGTGGGAACACCAGCAGTGTGTTGCTACACTATTCTATATGATAGTTACATTGTGGGAACACCAGCAGTGTGTTGCTACACTATTCTATATGATAGTTACATTGTGGGAACACCAGCAATGTTGCTACACTATTCTATATGATAGTTACATTGTGGCAACACCAGCAATGTTAGGTTAGATAACGTTCATCAGAAAACAGGACAAGTGTTTCCTGATGCGGGTCTTAGTCATATGATGACCCCGCAACTTGAGATTTTGGTCATCTGACCGAAGCCTTCTGCTGGCTTACCGGTCCACCCGTTTATAAATTAGTTATATTGTGGTTGATTCCTAGTGTATACCTACCGAAAAGTGTATATTACTCCCTATACACACTCATGCTGTCAACTAACTTCGAATCTAGAGGCAAGAAATATATAATACGTACATAGATTTACCTGGAGAGGGTTTCGGGGTCAACGCCCCCGAGGCCGGTCTGAGACCAGGCCTCATAGGTGATGAAATATACTGCAGTATGTCCCGTGAGTATATCTAGCAAACAGCGTGTCCATATAGTCCTATAAACAGCATATCCTATTCTTATCATGTCTAGAAAGCGAGTCCAAATAATGGGCATGTCCGGTATGATTAGGTTGTGTAAGCGGCATGTACAGTAGGCGCGTCCACTAAAGCCAAGTCCTTTCTTACAGCATAGAAGAGAGGCGACGGTAGTCTCGGGATGACTTGAAGGGATTCTAAGCTCTTGATCAAATGCCCCAGCACGCCTTGTAAGCTCAATTCCCCGTTTCATCTTGAAATGTCGCTCCCACATAGCTTTCTCTGTTGAAAGGAGTCATCGCCTCCCTCTGTTCTCTCCGGGTTTCCCTCCCTAATTTCTTCCCTCCTTCCCACTTTTTTCGTATTTTCTCTCTGAACTCCTCCTCTTCATCTTCCTATTTTCTTTCACAAACATCATCATTGACCGAAGTTATGTAAATAAATGTTATAGTCGCTTTAGAAAAGCTTACTTGTGTACAGTTCAACATATCTAAGGAGACGTATCACCATGAGTAGTGACATCTGTCGTAAAGCAGAGTAAGCTGAAACAGCGTCTTGGTTACAGTGCTTGAAATGACCCTCGCGTGTCGCTAGGTTTTAAGAAATGACCCTCGCGTGTCGCTAGGTTTTAAGAAATGACCCTCGCGTGTCGCTAGGTTTTAAGAAATGACCCTCGCGTGTCGCTAGGTTTTAAGAAATGACCTTCGTGTGTCGCTAGGTTTTAAGAAATGACCCTCGTGTGTCGCTAGGTTTTAAGAAATGACCCTCGCGTGTCGCTAGGTTTTAAGAAATGACCCTCGTGTGTCGCTAGGTTTTAAGAAATGACCCTCGTGTGTCGCTAGGTTTTAAGAAATGACCCTCGTGTGTCGCTAGGTTTTAAGAAATGACCTTCGTGTGTCGCTAGGTTTTAAGAAATGACCTTCGTGTGTCGCTAGGTTTTAAGAAATGACCCTCGTGTGTCGCTAGGTTTTAAGAAATGACCCTCGTGTGTCGCTAGGTTTTAAGAAATGACCCTCGTGTGTCGCTAGGTTTTAAGAAATGACCCTCGTGTGTCGCTAGGTTTTAAGAAATGACCCTCGTGTGTCGCTAGGTTTTAAGAAATGACCCTCGTGTGTCGCTAGGTTTTAAGAAATGACCCTCGTGTGTCGCTAGGTTTTAAGCCCAGTCAACCAGCCATGGAAGGTGAAACAGAAGTTTATTTTACTAATGAGATTACCTATATCAAATCTCTATATGTACCAGAAATTATTTTTGGGTAATACATACTTGCAATAAGATCCCGGTCGCTAATAGAAGCGGTCGCCTTATACCAATAAATCAAGCTTGGGGGAGGGGCCGTTTCAAAAATATATTCTGCACTTGAACACTTAATTATGCCTCCCCTTAAGAGGCAGCAACTAATAACAGCCAGAGACTTCAATCTCCTCCAGTCTGTTGATCCACATTTCCTAAACAATATGTACAAGTAATTAATGTCATCAGTAATCAAACCTCTGCCTCTTCACCTAGTTTTTAAAATTGTGGACTTGTAAACCAGTGGAAGGCCTCGGTCACATGACCAAAAGCTCCAGCTGTGGGTCATCATGTGACTAAGACCAGCGTCAGGAAACACTTGTTCTGTTTCCTGACAAACTTTACCTAACCTAACCTGAAGACCAGCGTCAGGAAACACTTGTGCTGTTTCCTGACAAACCTTACCTAACCTAACCTGAAGACCAGCGTCAGGAAACACTTGTCCTATGTCCTGACAAACCTTACCTAACCTAAGTTTAAAAAAGTTGTAAAAAAATCACCCTTTGGAAATGATTTACTTCACCTGACGACTCTGCAATGACAAAATCTAAGGTTTATAAAGTGGTACCTTAAATTGCTACCCCACTCCTTACTCAGCGCTCATTGTATTCCATTGTAACCCTCAGTGAATCAAACTACCTTACATGTACAGAAAATTTTATATTTCAGAGTTAAGTTAGTTAATAGGTATCAAAACCTAACGACTACACGAGGGTCATTAAGTTCACCACCAGTCAAGAAGATAAAATAAGATAAGATTTTCTTCGGATTTTTAACCCCGGAGGGTTAGCCACCCAGGATAACCCAAGAAAGTCAGAGCGTCATCGAGGACTGTCTGTCTTATTTCCATTGGGGTCCTTAATCTTTTCCCCCAGGATGCCACCCACACCAGTCGACTAACACCCAGGTACCTACTTGCTACTAGGTGAACAGGACAACAGGCGTAAGGAAACACGTCGAAATGTTTCCAGCCCGCCGGGAATCGAACCCGGGCCCTCCGTGTGTGAAGCGAGAGCTTTAGCCACCAGAATACTTAATCCCTTAATGATTAAAGTAATCTATCAGTGTTACTGTTAGTATTAAATAGTCTATAAGAAATAAATCCGCGTCAGGACAAGTGTTTCCTGACGCTTGTCTTAGTCATATGATGACCCGCAGCTGGAGCTTTTGGTCATCTGACCGAGGCCTTCCACTGGCTTACAACTCCACCCCTTCAAAATTATGGTTATTATTATAGCATTTCTTCACCAGATCTATCCAATTCTCTGTAATATTAATGCAAGTTCAGAGAAAACTAAAGTTAAGAGTTTGCTTGATCAACCACTGGCCTACCGGTGGCATACGACAGAGGTTAAGCATCCGCTCACAGTAGGGGAATGAAGATAGTACTTATCACAAGCCCAGAGCTCCGGAGATTAGATAAGAAGTTCACCCAAGCCACACACACTGCCCCTCATAGCCCACCTACATGACGAACCAATTTCTAATACACTGGGCTGTAATGAACTAGTATACTAGTTTAATGCTTACAATAACATAAATCACTCATTATTTCGTTTAATTAAAAATCTAAGCTCATTTAATGTGGGAAAAACATGATCAGCTATAATGTGTTTACTCGGTAGTGACCTCAATAATCAGTAGAAACTAATCCTGACCCAGAGATTTGGCTTCAGTTTACATCAGTTTATCCTTCAAGGACAACAATTCGCAAACAGGCGAAATTATTTACAAACATTGTCTCTACATCCACAGCAGGACTCGAACCTGCAAACTCTGTATCAGAGTAACCTGTAGTATATCACACACACACACATACGTATATATATATATATATATATATATAAACACTGATCTCTGGCCGACGGAGACTCGAACCTACGAACCTCATGACAAGGTACGCAGTGCTTTACCGACCGTACCACACTGGTCCAATACCTTGGCAACCAGCTTTCGCTGGGGAGGTTCGTAGGTTCGAGTCTCCGTCGGCCAAGATCAGTGTTTGTGAATATTTCGCCTGCTCTTGCGAATTCCTAGCATATATACACAATTATATATATATATATATATATATATATATATATATATATATATATATATATACTATATATATATATATATATATATATATATATATATATATATATATATATATATATATATATATATAGATAGATAGATAGATAGATAGAACCCAGCCAACCAACTGCTTTATTAATTCAAGGTTAAATAAACACAGAAGTTGAAATTAATTTTATTAATAAAATTTCCTACACAAAACATGACTAACTCACTAGGTTTGTCCTGACAAATCTAACCTAACCTAACTTACTAGGTCTATTAACTTTAGAGTATAACTAGACAGTAATTCAAAGACACTTAAGAAGGGAAAATACTTTATTGAACGACACTTTACTTGCTATAATAAAGCCACGAAATATTGATGATTTAGACGTATGCACAACAGACTGAGGGACTGACCTCCTCAAACACCTTTCCTCCAAGGTTGACGGACTGATTACATCATATCACTACTACATCTGTTGCTTCTATATTTGACTGAAGAAGCCTACTGTGCGGGCGAAACGTTTCACCAATAGATACCACTGTTGCACATGTGTCTTAAATCATCAACCACGAAATACTACTACTGTTCTTCCCTTCTTAAAAAGGTTTTAAAAGTACTACTTGCTGTCTGTATCCACTTGTCTACTTATAACGAAGCACTTAAGTGTCTCACACACACACTTGATACACATTCATGGTCATTTTGTTTTGGCATCTACAGAAAAAAGGGTTTTGACTTGGTCAACAATTTTCAGTGATAATTTTAGAATAGTTACACCTCACATAATAACACGAGTGGTATAAAACTTAGAATTTCCATAGATTGGAGAAGGGCGAAACATCGACAGGTATGTGGTCAAGGACACGAGTATGCAAGAAAAGCCTTTACGTTTCGCTCTACGTCAAGGTAACTTAATTGGATTTAAAGCCAATCGACTACAAGAGGGTCATTAAAACTGCGTGTCACCTGTACACCACCAGTCAAGAATACTTTAATAACCTCAATACTTGAAGAGTCAAAGTCTAGGGGTATATATACAGTGAGATATATACTTCTGTGTATATATACAGTGAGATATATATACTTCTGTGTATATATACATATATCAATGAGACATACTCACGCAAGTGATTGATCCTTCTAACTTAAAGTGCCTCGATTGATGACACTTAAAGTACTCTTGCTTCAAGGAACCGGAGCTACCTTCCTTAAATCAAACCCCGGCACCTCTCATTTCCATAGGAGTTTAGCGCTTCACTATGAATATAATATTAATATGTTTCTCCATTTCATATGGTATGTTAGAACCGGGAAGCTGGGAAGGTCATTCCCAGGTATACCTTTGAAGGTATACCTTTGATATACCTTTGAAGAGTTTCGAGAGTATCTACTCTCTGAGCCCGGCCATGGGCCAGGCTCGTCTGGTGCTTGCCTGGTCAACCAGGCTGTTGCTGCTGGAGGCCCGCTGCCCCACATATCCATCACAGCCTGGTTGATCTGGCACCTGGTGAAGATATTTGTCCAGTTTCCTCTTGAAGGCTTCTACACTGGTTCCAGCCGTGTTTCGGATATCTTCTGGTAAGATGTTGAATAGTCTGGGACCCCGGATGTTAATACAGTGCTCCCGTATTGTCCCCACCGCACCCCTGCTCCTCACTGGGTTTATTTTACACTTTCTCCCATATCTCTCACTCCAGTATATTACAAGATGACACGAATGTCATGTGACTCGACCCCTGTCATCGAGTTTGTAGAGCACAAAACATGTTTCTTTTCAAAACTAACCCACACATTAGAGATCAATATTTTATAAGTTTATTAGACGACATTTCGTTTAAGCTCTGTGACCTGTTATCAAGTTGTGGATTATTTCTGTGACAGTATTACGATTTTTTTTATTTTTTCCCTAGGGCAGCGGAGAGGGTCATAGGTAACCCACCGTAGGCGGGTAGGGTGAAATGACCCCCCAGTCAGCTTTGATAAGGTCAGCTGCCCTTTCCCCTATCATGATGACAGCAGCGTTAGGGTTGGCTGACACCACCAGTGGCATCACAGACGCGTCAGCCACTCGAAGTCCAGACACTCCTCTCACTCTGTAAATACAAGTTTTAGTTAGTTTAACATCTTTATTATGCACTTCATACCCATCCTGTCAGCGGTAAGTATATTCAGGTATACACAAATACAGTTACACAGATTACCATACATAGCAGCATATGTGTAGAGAACCCAGGATAACCCAAAAAGTCAGAGGGACTTATTTCAGAAGATTACAGAGGTACATAATGGGTCCAGAGACTGTACCCCAAAGTTCTGATAGTTGAACAAGTTACAAAGGTAATGAACTATTGACATGTTCACATCTGGTCACAATCAAATACAACACACATTATTGCATTCATGGGAAAGCTGTAAACTCGCAGCGTACATACAACGTCTGACTTTTTGTCCGACCTTTTTTTTTTGGTTTATCCTGGGTAATTTACACATGTATGATAATTGTACTTCTGTGTACCTGTGGCTAAATAAGCTTAGAAATAATAATAATAATAATAATAATAATAATAATCTTTATTTACTAGAGTACATGTACAAATTATACAGACCATAGATGACATCAATGACATACTACCATATAGAAAGACCCTTGTTATGTTGAGAATTTCCCGCAAATTAGGTCAGTTTTGTCCCAGGATGCGACCCACACCAGTCCACTAACACCCAGGATGCGACCCACACCAGTCCACTAAAACCCAGGATGCAACCCACACCAGTCCACTAACACCCAGGATGCGACCCACACCAATCCACTAACACCCAGGATGCTACCCACACCAGTCCACTAACACCCAGGATGCCACCCACACCAGTCCACTAACACCCAGATACCTATTTTACTGATGGTTGAACGTGGACAGCAGATGTCTTATGGAAACATGTCTTAATGTTTCCAGCCGTACCGGGGATCGAACCCCGGACCTCAGTGTGAGAGCTGAGTGCGCTAGCAATCGAGCTACGGGACACTTAAAGAAATGAGGATATAACTCACGAAATCGCAAGAACACGGTTAATAACAAATCACAGAGCGGTTGGGACTCGATCCTTTGACAGGTGAGACCTAACCCCCCCCTCCATAGGCCAGAAAACACACCGGTCAATGAGTTTCATAACTTGCTTGCCATGGGTTCGATCCCCACTCATTCTGTGACTTGATATGAGGATAGTTAGGTTGTTATGGAAGTCACTACATTAATGTGAAACTAGTTTATATATAATACAAACAGTTTATATAGTAAAAAAAAGTGCTTGAGAGGTCGCAAAATTGTAACCATGAGTAATCTCCCCTTACAATATAAATTCCTTACAATATATACAAACTATCTTCACATTAATGCAGTTGGCCATCAAGGCAAAGTTATTTAATTTCTAAAACAGGAATTAAATAATTTATTAACTAGTTAATAGACTTTATTGGTCTACTCCGGGAACTCTCACTTGAGATTGTGGTCCACAACGCCATAAGGGTCAGAGCCAGGAGCCATCTTGCAAGTGCCGGCGAAGTGGTAAGTGGTAGCGCTCAAGTGCCGTATTAGGCACTCCCAGTATTCATCTGTGCCAACTATAAAGTGCTCACACCCAGGAACCACCTGTAGAGAAAATAATAATATACTATAAAACAATACTGAGAAGGTACCAGGATTCGACCCCACGACACACTGTCCAGCCTCAAGATGCCACACAATGTACATGTCACCCTACCATCTGAGCCATCAATGGCTCCATTAACAACAATACAAGCACATAACTTACTTTTTATAGTGGTGGAGTGGTAAGCCAGCGGAAGGTCTCTGTCAGATGACCAAAACCTCCAGTGGCGAATCATCACATGTAACTTTATTTACGTACAGGTACACATAAATACAGTCACACAAATGATCACACATAGTAACGTACATATGTCAGTGACTTATTTCCATTGGAATCCTCGTAATATCTTATTATTTAAACCTTAGCTAAAACAGCTAAGTAAATCACCTGTGTGTAAAAGTTGCAATAAAATTAGATACACTGAGACTCGCGTCGAGAGACACTTGTCCTGTTTAATGACGAATAAAATAACAATACAAGAGAGGGGTGGGTTACCTTATCGTGAAACTGCGCATTGAATCCCTCCTTCATGGCCGGGGTATTGCCAACAGCTAACGCGAATTTCACACCTGTCGTTAAAAGGTAAATGCTAGGTAATTTAGGTAATGTATGAGAGAGAGAGAGAGAGAGAGAGAGTCTTGCTTACGATATATTTAATTACACATACGTTGGCAATTTAATTAAATGTTGAATATTAATCAGATTATATATATATATATATATATATATATATATATATATATATATATATATATATATAGTATATATATATATATATATATATATATATATATATATATATATATATATATATATATATATATATATATATATATATATATATATATATATATATATATACGTATATACACACACCTTTAATTAAGTTCTTCACATCTGTGGGGTGACTCAGGTAGTTGGGGTCAATGACTGGATGAGCTTTGGGGTCACTGGACTTGAGGGTGACGGACCCCCGGCTCCTGGCTCGGGTCAACATGGGGGCGATGCTGAAGCCGTCCTGACCTTGAATGGGCAGAAAGTAATCGTAGAAGAACTGCCAAAAAAAGGAATAAACAAAATTATTATTAATTATATAGAATTATTATAGTCCAGTCTTGGAGACTGGAGGGAATCATTCACACACACACGAAAAAAATATATAACAAATACTGGTCAGTAATATTAACGAAGCTACATGAGGTCAGGTTAGGTAAGGTTTGTCAGGACACAGCACAAGTGTTTCCTGACGCTGGTGTTAGTCACATGATGACCCACAGCTGGAGCTTTTGGTCATCTGACCGAGACCTTCCACTGGCAAGATGAGCATACATCATCACTGCATAGAAAATGCAAAGATGATGACCCTGCATAAATATAATTCACAACAGGTGGGAAGAACATGGCAACCTCTCAGGCCATTTATCGATTAATCTCTCACCGAAACATTAACTGGACATTAATAAATGTGAGAATTTGCAAGTCTTTCCTACACTGCATATACATCATGGTGTATACTACATACATCATGGTCATAATAATTCTCAACGCAATCCTCACTCGCTACAAAACATCAAGAAATCAAATTTAATGGAACAGTAACTCGCTTTCCTTAACATTATTGTGTTATCGACGTTTATGTACACTGAGAGATGTATGTCTCTCAGTGTATCTACACTGAAAGATGTATGTCTCTCAGTGTATCTACACTGAAAGATGTATGTCTCTCAGTGTATCTACACTGAAAATATACTTTAATCTCTACATTAGGTATTAAAGTGTTGTTGACTGCTGAAGAGGTATTTGACGTGACCAAAGTCCAAGGACCGAAAGGCCTTTTATAAACGTGTTTTTAGTGAATGCATCATGGTCATTTTAACCTCAATGTGTTTTATCACCGACACTCTCTACTCACCTTTATTTATTATAGTCCAAGTGTCCAAAGTATCTAAGAACGTTAACGGGTCATGTGTACGACTAAGACCCGTATCAGGAAGCACCTGACCTGCTTCCTGATGAATAAATCAACAAGATCTGAAAACTATCCTGTTTCCTGACTAATAAAATGACAAAAAGGATCCTAATGGGGTGTAAATGAATGGTTGATAAATCAGACACATATGCAACAGTTGGGTATGTAATGGGTTGTCGTAAGATTGAGCCCCGTGTCAGGACATTGTCCTGACGAATATTATAGAGATGATAGATCCTGAAACTCACCTGTCTATTGTAGCCAATGAGGTCAGGTATGGCTATTCCATTGTCGAACATAGCGGTGCCAGAGATGAACAGGAACTGCAGCTCTGGCCAGTACGGATCCCCTTCGTCAGCCTCTATCCACGCGTGACCCTCGATGCCGATGGGCGTTGAGAAGGGACCTGCAGAAGACGTAGAAGATGCTGGGAGAATATGTTGAAAAATGTAATAATGTAAAGATGTAATCAGTCCATCAACCTTGGGGAAGCGGTAGTTTTAGAGGGGGTCAGTCCCTCAGTTTAACACTTGTCAAGGCTCAGGGACTGACTACCTCAAAAACCATTTCTCCAAGGTTGATAGACTGATTACATCAAATTTACTTCGCTACTACGCCAGCTGCATTTGTATCTGACTGAAGAAGCCGACTGTATCTTACTCTTGAACATGATGAGAGAGTGACAAGAGTACACAGTAGACTCTAGGACAAATGATATCTAGAAATAAGGAGGAACTACAGAAAGAGGACTTGCAACAGGACGACGAGGACATCCTACAGTAAGGGGACAGGCTACAGTAAGGGGACAGGCTACAGTAAGGGGACAGGCTACAGAAACGAGGAAAAAAAAGGGAACAGCTAAAAGAAGAGAATGAAAAGTCACAGGAAAGGATGAGGAACTACACGAGGAATACCAGCAACAATAAGAAGAAAAGTAGCTACAAGAAGAGGAAAGGGAGTAGGAGGAACTACGAGAACAGGAGGAGGAGAAGCAAGGAGAGGAGCCACAGCAGTGACAAAGTCATGCTCACAAGAACTGACCTTTCCTCCTGAAGATGTAGTCAGCGAGGGCTGAGGGGCTGGCGAGGGTCAACAAGCTGATGGTAGTGCCTGGAGAAGTGGTCCACGAGAGACCGAAGATGGAGGCGTGGTCCTGAAGGTTCTGGCCCACCCCCGGTACGTCGGCCACTATCGGTATCTGACCGAGGGAAGAGAGGCAGAGTAATGAAGAGTGAGAGAATGACTACTCACAAACCAAGACCCTTTCTCAGTAGTCTCACGCAAGCCGTAAATAGAGCCTAGTGTTACGAGATAAGATGTTGTTAGGATTTTTAACCACGGAGGGTTAGCCACACAGAATAACCAAAGAAAGGCAGTGCGTCATCGAGGACTATCTTAATTCTATTGTGCCCCAGGATGTCACCCACACCAGTCTACTGATACACTGGTACCTAATTGTTTGCTAGGTGAACAGGACAATAGGAGTAAAGAAACACGGCCAATGTTTCTAACGTTGCCGGGTATCGAACCACGGACACTCAGCGTGCGAAGCGAGAGCGTTATCTACTAGACTATTAAACCTGTGACCTCGAGTGTACAATACAGCTTCTTAAGCATTAAATTAACTATTAATTATATGATAAATATTTACTTAATTAGTTTCTCTTGAATAAAAAATTAAGAGCTCATGTCATGTACGGTAGACTGATAGCCAAAACATCAGTCATTGATACAACTTTTCGCACACAGATGTGTTCTTATAAGCCTTGAAAAAGGTCACCTGTGCGCGAAACGCTGGGCCGATAAAGGGTTATTTGCTGCCTCTGAACTGTTATATCCTATGGACTACATGAAGGTAATTACGGCTGCATATCACCCATCAAAAATACTCTCATCAATGAAATATGGATAAAAGTAAACTTCGAGTGTATATGCACCGAGGTGGACCTCCACGGTGTACACACACATATTCCCTAACATGTGTCCTCTGGAAGCAACTCACACCATGTTGATGTAGATGCTTGGCCGGTCCTACGCCAGACACCATCAGTATCTGGGGAGAGGATATGGCTCCGCCACTCACGATAATTTCTCTCTTGACCAGCGCTGTCTTAGTCTGCAATACAGGGGATAGGTAAGAAACGGTATCAGATATTAAAAAAAGTATTCAGTCGTATGTGGTACTATGACTACAGCTGAAACTCTGATTTTTATTGACTAGGTTAGGTTAGGTTTGCCAGGAAACTAGGATTTTCATTGACTAGGTTAGGTTAGGTTTGTCAGGAAACAGGACAAGTGGTCAGGACGCTGGTCTTAGTAATATGATGACCCACAGCTGGAGCCTTTGGTCATCTGATCGAGGCCTTCCACTGGCTTACAAGTCCACCCCTTTAAAAATTGTGGTTATGTTTATAACCTATTCTCTTTTTTGATTAATTATTTTGTTGACTAATTACTTTGGACTGGTAAAACTATCCGTACTGCACACTTGTCATGTTTAAATAGTCTAGACTATTCCAACAAAGGTTTTAAGTGCCATTTACACCATTTAGTCGGTATTTACTTACCATTCTAGTTCCATACATCGTCATTTTCTTAAAATTATGGTGTAAAAGTGTACATAGTTTATGTGTTATCAGAATGAAATGTTTACAAATTAATGTTTTTAAAAGCTGTAGTTAATTTTTTTTTACACATAAATTTTCCAGACTATGAGTTGTTATCGTGCCTCAGTTTACATCAAACCTCAGCCCTATCTGAGGTATACTACCATCCCCCGGGAGGTAAATAAACCTCAGCCCTATCTGAGGTATACTACCATCCCCCGGGAGGTAAATAAACCTCAGCCCTATCTGAGGTATACTACCATCCCCCGGGAGGTAGATAAACCTCAGCCCTATCTGAGGTATACTACTATCCCCCGGGAGGTAGATAAACCTCAGCCCCTATCTGAGGCATACTACCATCCCCCGGGAGGTAGATAAACCTCAGCCCCTAACTGAGGTATACTACCATCCCCCGGGAGGTAGATAAACCTCAGCCCTATCTGAGGTATACTACCATCCCCCGGGAGGTACATAAATGGCTCAGAGACTCGACAAGTGTGCAATTCATCATCCCCAGGATGCCACCCACAACGATGGACTAACACCCAGGTACCTACTTACTGCCAAGTGTAAGGAAACATGAATTTCGAAACGTTTCCACCCATGCCGGGATCGAACCACGGACACTCAGAATGTGAGAATGAAAAAAAAACTCCTTTCACATTATATGATCTTCAGTTCCACGCAGGGAAATGGACTAAGTATACCAGGGAAAGGTTAAAATCACCACTGAGAGGGTCGTCGCCTGACTATGACTCGCTTCGAGATATATTTTAGTATTTCGGCTGACAAACATACTACCACCACTACCAGGAACTGTCAGCTTGTGTAATGGAGGGACTGACTCACCTCTCCTTTGTGATCGAATCGTACCCCCACCGCCCGCTTGTTCTGGTCAAACATAATCTGTCAGAAAAGAAAAAAATAATTAATAATAATAAAAATAATCTTTATGTTTACAACGACATATACAGTGTATACAGCTTGTGTGATTTAGTATAATTTAAAATCTGTCTGTGTGATGGAGTTTGACGGGAGAACCATCCTGTGTCGACTATGAGAGGAAAAACCATCCGCTTTGGACTGTCAAGATTTTTTTTTTTTTAGATTTTGCCACCGAAGTGGCTAGTTTATTGTGTACCACATATCCATCCTGTAGACGGTAACTTTTCCCATAAATTTCAATTGCAGTAGAAATTCTATTTAAAAGTGTGAAAATGTAAGTATTTTAGCTAAAAAATGAGTTTTGCCAGAAAAGCAAGGCCTAGGCACTAGGCCCCAAAAGGGTTAACAGTTCATTTATCTGTTACAAGCAAATTTAGGGAATTGGCTTAGTATATCTGGTATCTTATTTTCATTAATAAGATATCTTGACATGTCACATAGGTTATTATACTGTCTATCTCTATATTCCTCAATAAGTGGCCAATTAATCTCATAGTGTTAAAGACAGTGACCATATGCCTGACCGTGATCACGAAGGAGGTTTTCCCAGGGCGAGGCTCACCATTACACTATGTCAAGAAAGCTGTGATGTGATAAGATAAGATAAGATAAGATTTCTTCGGATTTTTAACCCCGGAGGGTTAGCCACCCAGGATAACCCAAGAAAGTCAGTGCGTCATCGAGGACTGTCTGTCTTATTTCCATTGGGGTCCTTAATCTTGTCCTCCAGGATGCGACCCACACCAGTCGACTAACAACCCAGGTACCTATTTGCTGCTAGGTGAACATGACAACAGGTGTAAGGAAACACGTCGAAATGTTTCCACCCGCCGGGAATCGAATCCGGGCCCTCCGTGTGTGCAGCGAGAGCTCAAGCCACCAGATAATGTATGTGTGATAATGTATGACAGGAAAGCCATCCTGTGCATTGCTAATGCAAGAAAAGCCATGACATTAAAATTATTCTGCGTGGAGTGACAACAAAAACCCTACCGTGTGATACAGATCATGAGAGCCATAGAATATGTACATAATTTTGTGATAGAAAACTGCGTTGATATTCTAGAGTAACTATCTAAAAGGACTCACAGGTAAGAACACACATGGGGCGAGGGGAAAGTGGGGATAGGCGAAGAATAGGTGGGGGAGAGGAAATAATTTAGGAAAAGAGTCAGGACTAAACATAACCATTCTAGAGTAAAGTCTTTTATCATCCTTAAATTTGCTTGTAAAATACAAGTTCCATTTGGTATCCGACAAAATATATGAAAGAAATAATTAACGTTCTTTCAGTTGTTGCAGTATATACTTTTCTCTTCACATACTTTCTATGTAGTTTTCTAGAAGTATATATTTTCTAGTATATGCATTAGGATTCTTTCCCCCCCCAAAAAAAAAAAAAAATATAAACCAAAGTGATAAACAAAATTAAGATTTACTTTAGTTTGTGCAGAAAATAAGTTATAGAAGAAAACGAGTTGCATTGAATGGGTAACTAAACTTTTAAATAGTTGGCCGCCACTAAGTAAGTTTATTCAGGCACAGGTACACATAAATACAGTTACATAAATTTTTATACATAGCAACATATGTGTAGATTATTTAGGATAACCCAAGAAAGTCAGACAAAGTGACTGTGTTGTCTCATCTGAGGGTAAATTACTTACCCTTTCAAAGGACCCCAATGGAAATACTAAATGACTTCGTCTGACTTTTTTTTTTTGGGTTATCCTAGGCTCTCTACACATATGCTGCTATGTATGATAATCTATGTAACTGTATTCGTGTATACCTGAATAAACTTACTTATTAACAGTGATTACTCACTTGTGTCACATGGGCATTGAGAACAACGTGAAGATTGCGACGCTCAGCTGCCGGCTTGAGGTACGCCTCAGCAGTGGTCCAGCGCCAACCATCCTTAATAGTCATATCCGGTACGCTAAAACCTGCAAAGGTTCGGTTGTGTAGTTTAAAGCCTATTACCTACAACAGGGTCATTAAGTGTACATATAACCTGTTTATCACCAGTCAAAGGATAGTTTAATCACGAATATAGTGATTAATCCCTAAAATGGGGATTGCAATAAACTCTTAGCATATATACACAGACATACACTCCTCTGTGTATATATCTTGTGAGGGAATGAAGGTAAATTTTTATTTAGACATACACAATTTTAGATTTTTACATTGGTTTTTACAAAATGTATTATGTAGAATGTTTTGTAGGTTAGTTAGTTTTAGTTTGATATCTTTATTATGCACCCCATACCCATCCTGTGGGCGGTAGTCAAAAGATTACAGAGGTACATAATGGGTCCAGGGACTGGACCTCAAAGTTTGATAGCTGAGCAAGTTACAAAGGTAATGAACTCAGATGGTCACAATCATGACAAGTTTCAAAGGTATTTGCAGATTACAGAGGTATATATAGGGTCCAGAGACTGGGCCCCAAAGTTTTGATAGCTGAACAAGGTACAATGGTAATGAATTCACTAGTTACAAGTTTTGTAGGGTAGACTATAACGTAGGATAACCAAAGAGAGCAAAGAATTCCTCTCCAGAATACCGCCCACTACAGTTAATTAACTCCCCTTTTGTTTACAGTTTTGCAGTCACTTTTATATTCGACTGTTGATTCATCACCTTTGTAACTTTGTCATGATTGTGACCAAATATAGACATGTAAAAGTTCTTCTTCATGATTTGCCAGTACTCTTCCGGCCTGGGTCTTTTCCAGAGGGTGACCCGGCCTTGGCTCCCTGTCTTGGGAGTGTCTGAGACCTTATCTTCTGGGACCAACTGTCCCCAGGCCTAGCCCCATTCCCCGCCCTCACGGGGCTCGTAGGGAGAAGCTAGGCCTCTGGTCTGCCATCTCCGCCCCAGGGGGGATCGTGGGAATGACAGTCTTGTGAGCTGCAAGTTGCAGTAAGCTCTGGCTCTGGCACCTTCCCCGCCCTAGGAGGGCTCGTGGAAGTGGTGTCTGCTCTTTTGGGTTATGTAAAAGTTCATTACCTTTGTAACTTGTTCAACTATCAAAACTTTGGGGCCCAGTCCCTGGACCCATTATGTACCACTATAATGTTTTGACTGCCACCCACAGGATGGGTATGGGCTGCATAATTAAGATATTAAACTAAATAATCTTTTGAAGCCCGTGGCTCGGGAAAAATGTTTCTGTAACGAAGGTATATAGGTGTTGTACACGACTTCCTCATTAACACTGGTAGGCCAAGGGATGTTTAGCTACACTGAGGTCCGGGGATCGATCCCCCGGTATGGCTGAAAACATTAGGACGTGTTTCCTTAAGACACCTACTGTCCATGTTCACCTATCAATAAAATTTGTCCCTGGGTGTTAGTCGACTGGAGTGGATCGCATCCTGGGGACAAAATTGACCTAATTTGCCCAAAATGCTCTATATAACAAGGGCTTTCTATACAGTAGTATTTCTACAGGTACCTGTAGAAATAAAAATTATGTTATGCAGAGACTATCACTCACCTATCATTTCAGGACCATTGGGGTCTATAATGTGGTACCCCAGCTGTTGGCCTGCTTCGAGGAACCCATGAAGAATAGGAGAGTACCAGCTCTTGTCCTCTACACTCAGTGGACCTCCGAACCCATGGTACTCGGCTGGAAAATCAAATTATGCATAAAGAAATCAGCAGAGATATTTCTCTACAGATTAACATTTGTATATTTTGCATTACATTTATTTACGAGGAGCTAAATAAGGCACCCAGGGATGCATAGATAACAATGTACCGATAACTCAAAAATTTAATATAAATAAAAATCCAAACGACTCATAAGAAACGTTTCCTCCAGGTAGAAAACCAAATTTGGTAACGATGAATATAGAGATTGACTCTTCAAAATAAATTAGAATTGTCTTGTCTGGTTGATTAATTGGGTTTTAAGTCTATCGACTACACGAGGGTCATTAAGGCGTTCCCAATAGTTTAGTTTACTAGCTGTGTTTCAAGGTGTTTCCCCCACCTTGAATGAACACTAAGCAGGAGTATACAGCAAGTATACACTTCCTTAGAGTGCAAGTACTATTCCTAAAGCGTCACTATCATACAGAGACAAGTAGCTACGCATCATGCGTGTATCCATTATATTTCATAACAATAAAGGTAATCATTCCAGCAGAAGAAGGGAGAAACAAAGCAATTTAAAACTGGCCAAAGATGACTACATGATTACACGTTTTAGCGTTGAATGCTGTAGTATGAAGTGAAAAACGAGTGAAAAAGGTGGCACCTTACTGCGTGAGTGCACAAAGGAATTGGAACCCACGGAGGTGGAAAGTGAGTGCACGCATGTGCATATACGCAAGAGAATGTGCACCAGCGTACATACACGCGTGAGCATGTACACCACTGTTCATCCCCTGGGAACACCAGTGAGAGTTTAAAATAGTTACACCTTTCACGTTTTGTAATGTAATACAATAATTGTTGCACCTACCGCGTTTTATTGCAAAAAAATAATTGTTGCACCTACCGCGTTTTATTGCAAAAAACAAAATCGATTGGCAATCGTTTTCTAAGATTTTAATTTTCCCCATTGATGGAACTGCCTGGTCCAGAGAGGTATTAGTGTCTATTACAATAGATTTTACTTCAAATTTTACCCAACAGACTTCCCCCCAGGGAACAAAAAATCCTTTCAAATACAATTGTAATATTGCAGAACAGTTGATTGAGGTTAATGGAGGTTAAAGCCTATTGACTAAACAAGGCTATAAGTAAGCTTTTTTACTATTACTATTAAATTAAACTCTCAGCTATACGCAAGTTCGTCAGGAAACAGCACAAGTGTTTCCTGACGCTGGTCTTCAGGTTAGGTTAGGTAAGGTTTGTCAGGAAACAGCACAAGTGTTTCCTGACGCTGGTCTTCAGGTTAGGTTAGGTAAGGTTTGTCAGGAAACAGCACAAGTGTTTCCTGACGCTGGTCTTCAGGTTAGGTTATGTAAAGTTCGTCAGGAAACAGAACAAGTGTTTCCTGATGCTGGTCTTCAGGTTAGGTTAGGTAAGGTTTGTCAGGAAACAGTACAAGTGTTTCCTGACGCTGGTCTTCAGGTTAGGTTAGGTAACGTTTGTCAGGAAACAGCACAAGTGTTTCCTGACGCTGGTCTTCAGGTTAGGTTAGGTAAGGTTTGTCAGGAAACAGGACAAGTGTTTCCTGACGCTGGTCTTCAGGTTAGGTTAGGTAAGGTTTGTCAGGACACAGTACAAGTGTTTCCTGACGCTGATCTTCAGGTTAGGTTAGGTAAGGTTTGTCAGGAAACAGGACAAGTGTTTCCTGACGCTGGTCTTCTGGTTAGGTTAGGTAAGGTTTGTCAGGAAACAGGACAAGTGTTTCCTGACGCTGGTCTTCAGGTTAGGTTAGGTAAGGTTTGTCAGGACACAGTACAAGTGTTTCCTGACGCTGATCTTCAGGTTAGGTTAGGTAAGGTTTGTCAGGAAACAGGACAAGTGTTTCCTGACGCTGGTCTTCAGGTTAGGTTAGGTAAGGTTTGTCAGGAAACAGTACAAGTGTTTCCTGACGCTGGTCTTCAGGTTAGGTTAGGTAAGGTTTGTCAGGAAACAGCACAAGTGTTTCCTGACGCTGGTCTTCAGGTTAGGTTAGGTAAGGTTTGTCAGGAAACAAAACAAGTGTTTCCTGACGCTGGTCTTCAGGTTAGGTTAGGTAAGGTTTGTCAGGAAACAGCACAAGTGTTTCCTGACGCTGGTCTTCAGGTTAGGTTAGGTAAGGTTTTTCAGGAAACAGCACAAGTGTTTCCTGACGCTGGTCTTCAGGTTAGGTTAGGTAAGGTTTGTCAGGACACAGTACAAGTGTTTCCTGACGCTGATCTTCAGGTTAGGTTAGGTAAGGTTTGTCAGGAAACAGGACAAGTGTTTCCTGACGCTGGTCTTCAGGTTAGGTTAGGTAAGGTTTGTCAGGACACAGTACAAGTGTTTCCTGACGCTGATCTTCAGGTTAGGTTAGGTAAGGTTTGTCAGGAAACAGGACAAGTGTTTCCTGACGCTGGTCTTCAGGTTAGGTTAGGTAAGGTTTGTCAGGAAACAGTACAAGTGTTTCCTGACGCTGGTCTTCAGGTTAGGTTAGGTAAGGTTTTTCAGGAAACAGCACAAGTGTTTCCTGACGCTGGTCTTCAGGTTAGGTTAGGTAAGGTTTGTCAGGACACAGTACAAGTGTTTCCTGACGCTGATCTTCAGGTTAGGTTAGGTAAGGTTTGTCAGGAAACAAAACAAGTGTTTCCTGACGCTGGTCTTCAGGTTAGGTTAGGTAAGGTTTGTCAGGAAACAGGACAAGTGTTTCCTGACGCTGGTCTTCAGGTTAGGTTAGGTAAGGTTTGTCAGGAAACAACACAAGTGTTTCCTGACGCTGGTCTTAGTCATATGATGACCCACAGCTGGAGCTTTTGGTCATCTGACAGAGGCCTTCCACTGGCTTACCACTCCAACACTTCAAAAACTATGGCTATAAGCTATATAAGGTATATACCAGATCTTAGCCAAAAAAAAAAAAAATCATGTACAAAAATCTACAATTTACACTGTGAAATAATGAAAAAAATTGTGTAAAAAATAGTTTTAAAAGTAAAAAAGCCATATAATTTTTTTAAATTTATTACCACATTGTTGGTTACTTAATGAGGCTTAAATCTAGTACACGAGGGTCATTAAGGCTGCATATTATTTGCTAATCACTAGTCAAGACGTTATGAATACTTTAATTTCTTAACTACAGAGGAAAGTAAAATGTATATATGTATACAATGTATGAGGCCGTAAATAATGCCTGGAATACGTATGATAAAATACAAGTGACGCAGGTGACGTGTGAGTGACGCAGGTGACGTGTGAGTGACGCAGGTGACGTGTGAGTGACGCAGGTGACGTGTAAGTGACGCAGGTGACGTGTGAGTGACGCAGGTGACGTGTGAGTGACGCAGGTGACGTGTGAGTGACGCAGGTGACGTGTGAGTGACGCAGGTGACGTGAGTGACGCAGGTGACGTGTGAGTGACGCAGGTGACGTGAGTGATTTTCATCAGGTTAAGTGGACGAAGTTGTAACTTGGCTTGAGGGTCTGCTACACGAGAGTGGAGTTGTTACTTGGCTTGAGGGTCTGCTACACGAGAGTGTGGAGTTGTAACTTGGCTTGAGGGTCTGCTACACGAGAGTGGAGTTGTTACTTGGCTTGAGGGTCTGCTACACGAGAGTGAAGTTGTTACTTGGCTTGAGGGTCTGCTACAAGAGAGTGGAGTTGTTACTTGGCTTGAGGGTCTGCTACACGAGAGAGTGGAGTTGTTACTTGGCTTGAGGGTCTGCTACACAAGAGAGTGGAGTTGTTGCTTGGCTTGAGGGTCTGCTACACGAGAGAGTGGAGTTGTTGCTTGGCTTGAGGGTCTGCTACACGAGAGAGTGGAGTTGTTGCTTGGCTTGAGGGTCTGCTACACGGGTAAAGTGGTAATGTCTGAGAGGAAAAAAAAAAAACTTTTGACTAGAGAACATATCACCTGCCAGAACTTTCCCAGACACTTGGTCACGTTAGAGAGAGAGAGAGAGAGAGAGAGAGAGAGAGAGAGAGAGAGAGAGAGAGAGAGAGAGAGAGAGAGAGAGAGAGAGAGAGAGAGAGAGAGAGAGAGAGAGAGAGAGAGAATTAACCCGGTTGTTTCCAGATTCGGCATCACTGATTTCTGGCCTCATTGGTCATACCATATCTATTCTTGAACCTGCGTACTGAGTTTACCTCCACCGCTGCCTCATGCACGTCATTCCAATTTTCAACCAGCCTGAGACTAAAGAAGTACTTCCTGACATCTGGGTCATCTGCGCCTTTAACTTCCATATGTGTCGCCTTTAACTTCCATATGTGTCGCCTTAAATTCAGTCAGTACTCGTCTTCCCTATCAATGTGTGTGTGCTCACCTAGTTGTGGTTGCAGGGGTCGATTCATAGCTCCTGGCCCCGGAGGTGTGTGTGTGTGTGTTTTGTGTATGTTGTGTGTGTGTGTGTGTGTGTGTGGTTCTGTAAAGGCAAAACATACTGTTCAACTGGGTAATGCTATTATTAGACAAACGTCTTAAGGATAGAATAGCGGAAGGCACTCTCCCTCCCCTCCGGCCATAGTGCTGTCATGCGAGAAAGTGCAGGAAGATAATATCCACGACATGTTGAGAAACATTCATGGATATTGTAGAGGCAATGACGTAGAGGTTGAATGTACTACATCCCTTTCTAAGACTTCTGCTGTCACTGCCTCTACTACTGCTACGACTGTTGTTGCATGACCCCTATGGGTCTAGTAATCTACTGTTTCTTTACTACAACAATCATTATTACTAGAATAGTCGTAGATTTGTGTTAAATACAGAGATGCTGCTGAACAAGACATGTGCTCACATAGTTGTGGTTGCAGGGGTCGAGTCATAGCTCCTGGCCCCGCCCGTGCAACACGGGCACCTTCATTTGAGAAGTGTCTCGCCTGAGTGACAAAGCCAGCTGGGTGGGCGAAACATCTCTGAGAGATACCCAGATGGTGGAGACAATAGCAACAAGATGCCAGTCAAGGCCTTGGACAGAGAACCATGGCGAATCTCCGGTACGCTTGGAAGACATTAGGGACGTGTTTGCATAAGACACCTGCAGTCCCTGTTCACCAATCAGTGTAAAATAGGTACCTGGGTGTTAGTGGCCTGGTGTGGGTCGCATCCTGGGACAAAACTGACCTAATTTGCGGGAAATGCTCAGTATAACAAGGGACTTTCTATATAGTAGTATGTCATTGATGTCAGCTATGGTCTGTATACCTTGTACATGTACTGGTAGAAATAAAGATATTATTATTATTATTTTGTTCCCACAATGTAATTAACATATAGAATAGCGTAGCAACACACTGCTGGTGTTCCCACAACGTGATCAGGCCCTGATCCACCAGGAGGCCTGGTTGTGAACCGGGCCGCAGGGGCGCTGACCCCCGAAATGCCCTCCAGGTAGACTCCAGGTAGAACGGTGTAGCAACACACTGCTGGTGTTCCCACAATGTAACTATCATACAGTGGCTGAACCCAATAATATTCCACCAAAAAGTACTTGTAAAACTCCAGCGACATTTGTAACATTGTACAAATACAGGACTCTATTTTTTGTACCTGTATCTTTTTCTGCCATTCCCAGATGTTTGCACATGTGTTTCGTCAGCACACTCTTGAGTCAATACAACCAGGAAGGAAATACTTGCGTGTCATCACCCACTTACGAGAGGTCCTCAGTCTTCAGTGTATATAACACGAACTCTGGCTGGCTGACTTAAAAAAAAATATTGATAATTTTTTGAAGGGGTGGACCGGTAAGCCAGCGGAAGGTCTCTGTCAGTGACCAAAAGTTCCAGCTGTGGGTCATCATATGACTAGTACCCGCGTCAGGGAACACTTGTCCTGTTTCCTGACAACCCTTACCTAACCTAACCTGAAGACCAGCGTCAGGGAACACTTGTCCTGTTTCCTGACAAACCTTACCTAACCTAACCTGAAGACCAGCGTCAGGAAACACTTGTCCTGTTTCCTGACAAACCTTACCTAACCTAACCTGAAGACCAGCGTCAGGAAACACTTGTCCTGTTTCCTGACCAACCTTACCTAACCTAACCTGAAGACCAGCGTCAGGAAACACTTGTGCTGTGTCCTGACTAACCTTACCTAACCTAACCTGAAGACCAGCGTCAGGAAACACTTGTGCTGTGTCCTGACAAACCTTACCTAACCTAACCTGAAGACCAGCGTCAGGAAACACTTGTGCTGTGTCCTGACAAACCTTACCTAACCTAACCTGAAGACCAGCGTCAGGAAACACTTGTCCTGTGTCCTGACAAACATGTTACCTAACCTGGCTGACTTAAAGTCAGCCAGGTTGTCTTAGTGGCCCACTTTTAGATTCAACTGTTTTGTAGCTTTTATGGGATCCCGGAAGTGTTACCGTTAAGTGCATACCTAACATTTGTATCCCTTACTCCAAGGTTTTTTGCGGTCGCCTCTTTTGATTGGATTTAAATTGTCAGTGTTGGGGTACTGAGGGTATGGAAAGGTTCTCGCAACTAGTTCCTTGTGCAGGTCCCCTAGCATCAATTTTATTTAGACTCATCCAAAGAGAACAAAGATCATCCAATAACTATATAGATCAAAGAAATAAGTTCTTTTTATAGACCACAATATCGTACTCCTTAAACAAAGACATACGCTACTCACTTTTATTTCTTTGCCTCTACGACATACTCCAGTACGTAGATGTCAGTACCACTACATCTGGTCAATCCATCAACATATGGGTACCACAAGGCAGCGTCTTATTACCAATTCTTATTTATCTTTTGACCTACCAGAGAAATCTCAAAAAAGTTTACTGACGGGCGTCACTACCTACGCTATTTCCAGTCCACACAGTCACTGTTGAGATAGGGAAGATATCAACTGGCTGGCGACGGATACATTAACACTAGATATTAATAAGACCATCTGCAGTGTTTGGAATAATCCTAAAAAATATCAGTTAGCAATGACTAATAATATACACATGAATCCTGGTACTGGAAGATTGATGCCTGGATCTGAAAGCAGAGTTCCTTATTGTTATCTCCACCGTATCAGGCTGTACTGACTCAATAGTTTCTCTTGCTATCTAGGGTATGGCGAGATCTCTTGTGTGTACCGCTAACCCGTTAACTCACGACCCTCCGTCTGTGACTGCCTCAGTAGCGCTGGCCTACCCCATGGGTATATTAAACATGGATGAAGCTCCAGCTTCTACAGAGTAGTTCATACATTAATGAACTATACAAATTTACAAATTCTGTATTAAGGCCCAGCCCTAAAGAATCTTCCATCCTACCACCTCTAGAAGAAGAAGAATTAGAAGATTTCAACTCAGAGGGATATAGAATGTCACTCACAGGTACACGGGATCCTCTTTACTGCTAAGTAAACAGGTGCGACTGGTATTAGGAGACTTGTGCATTATATTTTCCTCATTCCTCCACCAACAAACTCTTCGCTGGCATCACCACCTCAATGCTCTAAGTCTATCTTCATACGGGAGATTTCTTATACTGTAAATCATTTTAGTCATTCTTCTTTGTATGTTCTCCAATGAATCTATATCCATCCTGTAGTAAGGAGACCAAAACTGAGCTGCATAATCCAAATGAGGTCTCACTAGTGATGTATAGAGCTGTAAAATAACTTTTGGACTTCTGTTGCTTGCCAAGAGCATCCCTCCTTACCGGTAGCAGCGTGACGGGTCCCCCTATAGTCCTCTGACTTCTTGAAATAAGGCAAGACAGAGGCGTAGTCCCAGCCTGGGTTGCCCATCGCTGCCCAGTTGTCGAAGTCCTTCCTGTGACCTCTTACATACATCATGAAGTTGATGGTTGATGTCCCCCCGACCACCTTACCGCGGTTGATGATGATTGACTGCAAGTAGAGCTTCGTTTTATAATGGTAAACTGATTAGTTAATGGGGTTAGAAGCCTATTGACTACACGAGGGTCATTAAGGCTACATGTAGCCAGTTCACCGAAAGCCAAGAATACTTTAATGTCTAAAATAGTAATTAATATAAACTCCCAACGTGTATACACTCAGAGACATACAATTCACGGTGCATAAATCCTGTGTCTTACAAATTATGATAATGAAATTAAAATATATCTTCTAAAAGGATAGAATAAATTTATAGCAAAGAGCATTAACCTGAAAGGGTCGTATAACATTAGTGTGACTTAAGAGACACTTTAATTTTATTTAAGTGGAAAGAGGGAAAGGATGAGTTAAATCACATAATTGATGAAGGGAAAAAGGTGGGTGGTGGATTGAGGTATTTGTGGAGACAAAGAACATTACCCATGGAGGAGGCGAAGAAGTGTACCTTAATAGTGACGAAGGTCTCTTGATCAAAGGAATTGTAACTGTTCTCTTAAATCAAACCTAACTAGCTTCTAGGCTTTGCCCCTTTTTTTTCGTTTGAACTTCTGTTAGCCTAACTCTCAACAGTTATAACCAGATCTATTCCTACAATGATCCCTTAACAGCCCTTTGTAAGACCCTCCCTTCTCACCTGGTCCTGGAAGCCCCTGAGTCCATGCTTCTGTCTAGCACTCTTGAAGTTCCAGTCAGCGTCCCCCTGCAGGAGCACTGAGAAGAGTGCTGGAACGTGGCTTTCTGGAGGAGGCTGTCCTCCACTCTCCAGCAGGAGCACCCTCCATCCTGGCACCTCAGAGAGGCGTGCTGCCACCGCCGCCCCTGCTGACCCTGCCCCTACTATAGCAGCAGCAGGAGCAGTATTAGTAATAGTTGCGTAAGCTAAAGGTGTCATCATTGAGACGCTTTAAGCAGGTATAAATCTTTCTCTACTTAAGATGTCTTTGAATTACCAACATTATTATAGGTATTAAAACAAAATGGCTACAAGTGGCGTAATACAAAAAATATATTCATAAAAAAAACTTTACCCACAATGTTTCGCCCAAAGATGGCTTGAAAAGGCTCGCTCTTGAGCGAAACATTACGTAGAAAAGTCCGTTCTCTTAGCTCCATTTCCTTACACGTCATGACTAGTTAGATATTACAGGTAATGCTAGTTTCTGCGGCTCTTGGGCCTTTTCATACTTATTCCTAAAGCTGTGTATTGAAAGTATACTTACTGACGATGAAGTCGTAGTATGTGCCGAGCCTCTGAGATGAGTCGAAGTTATGGTTTCCTACTTCCTTGATGACTATCAGCAGAAGCAGGCGCAGCAGGGACACAGGCAGGAGCCACGTACCACGGAAGATCATTCTCATTTAGCTAGAGGGGAGAGAGAGAGAGAGAGAGAGAGAGAGAGAGAGAGAGAGAGAGAGAGAGAGAGAGAGAGAGAGAGAGAGAGAGAGAGAGAGAGAGAGAGAGAGAGAGAGAGAGAGAGACAGACAGACAGACACAGACAGACAGAGCGGCCTCTGGAATTAGTGGCTAAAGGAAAGCAATTCTGTCGACAATGTTGTGGCAGGTGTGGAACCAGAACAGGCCGTCCACACACACAACAGGTGGTAGTACTTCCCCTGGTCCACACACACAACAGGTGGTAGCACTTCCCCTGGTCCACACACAACAGGTGGTAGCACTTCACCTGGTCCACACACAACAGGTGGTAGCACTTCACCTGGTCCACACACAACAGGTGGTAGCACTTTCCCTGGTCCACACACAACAGGTGGTAGCACTTCACCTGGTCCACACACACAACAGGTGATAGCACTTCACCTGGTCCACACACACAACAGGTGATAGCACTTCCCCTGATCAACACACAACAGGTGGCAGCACCTCCCCGGGTCCACAACATCAGCTAAGGATGCAAAGTTTGGGGACACTGAAGCGTCTGTCGTCCAGAGCATCTAACACACAGAGTGTTGACTGAGAATACATTGTATAACTACGAGTTCTTCCATGTATGACACAACCCATGTTAATAAATCTCTGTCCTACAACTGTATCTTCGTGGAAAATAACCTTACATTGTTGTATTCACTACCCGTAAGCAACACCCTCTCAGCCTGTAGTAGTGTGTTGATGTTTTACAGACGTTTCCCCTTGTATCTGAAAAAGAAAATGGTAATAAGAGAAAATGGTTTTCAAACAAGAGAAAATGGGTTTAAGAGAAAATGAGTTTAAATGATAAAATGGGCTTTAATTTCACGTATAACTATTTTAATAACTCAAATATTTTTTTGGATAGGTACGCACTTTTAACAAAAGTTTTCTTATTGTTAATGCACTTTTGGTCTTCTCTATGTTTCTCGCCCCAGTTGTGACTTGACAATAGTCCAGCACTGACCGAGACATCATAAGAATCCTCTCCAAAGTAACAGTTTTTGGAGAAACATAGAATCACACACACAGACGCACATACATTACATATAGTATACAAAAAAATGCGAACAAGCGATGCAAGATGCGAAACAACCACAGGACAGAGTTGAAAGATAGCTCTTAAGCCTTTCGTTTTTGCTACATTCTAGCAAAAACGCTCACCCTGAACGCGTTTGCTCTGATTTCATCCTCTTTTCTGCAACACTGCAAGCTCCTGATGATCTGTTGATTGCAACACGAAAGGCCTAGAGCTATCTTTCAACTCCCACATGATTGTTTTGCATATTAAGCATGTTTTCTTATACATTTTGCACCTATTCACCCAGTAGATACCTTTTGTGTTAGCTGACTGTTGTGGATGGCATCCTGGGGGAATCAAGACACCACATTTTAAATAAGCCACAATGATGGGCTTTCATGGGACATATACTGGGTTTCTTGTCCTTCTAGTCGTTCACCACACTCTCCCCACACACTCAAGAGACGCACCCACCACACCAGCGACTAGCTGTCTAGGTACAAGTAGGTTCGCCAGGACGGGTCCTGGCCCGGGTCTTCCTTCACGAGGGACTCGGCATCTGGCTGTCCACCAGAGGTATCCACACGCACCTGTCCTTACCTGACCTTCCTGCAACCAGTGCTTTCTCCACGCACCCCAGTAATAACCCAAGGGGCATACCTTTCTCAGAATTGACCGTCGCTGTACAGTTTTCAAGGACTACCGAATCCACTTCTGAAACCAATAAGCTTCAGTATATATAGTAAAATATACTGTTGGTAGCCTAATACTCTCATCCCCTCCCCATCATCCCTCTCCCTCTCTGTTCCATTTCCTCTCACCCTTCTCTTCCTCCCTTTCACTTTTCTCTCGCTAACCTCCTGAAGGTGGCCGGGAAACGCCTGGCGTACGACAGGAAGTTCTGGCAACAAAAGCCTCTTTTTTTTTAACCACACAGTAGGGACGAGGCAATGGTGTTAATTAATGTAACGGGAATTTCAAGTTAAAGGGGAAATACCACTTCTTTGGTAACAGTTACCCCTTCAGAGGATATAAAACACCCATTGCCCCTTTAAAGAAAATACATAATTTGGTAATAGTTACCCCTTCAAAAAGTCTAATAAAACAATAAATCAGTAATAGTTAACCCTTCAACGCCTGAAAATAAAATATACTGGTTTAAAATTAATTACCCCTTCAAGGACGGGGTAGAAAGGTGCCTTGATGCTACTGAAGAGCTCTTAATGTAAGGAACTGATGTTACCCTCGCTTTCCTCGGATCAAACATGACTGCCTCCCATTAACTCTGAATTCATGCATATAATCTCAAAACAGCAGAGCAGAAGCATATACGCATTTCTCAAAAGACGCGAGAGAACTTTCTCTCCAATTTTGGACACAGTCGAAATATTGTTGTTTACGCTAACGATTACGCAGTCTTGGCGTACAGAGAAGAATTCTGGAAATGAGTTATGCAAATAGCGGAGAGTGGAACACAAATTGAATGGAAGAACAGGAAGATATTATGGTTAATGGAATGTCGGGTATTGGTTAGGTGGTGGGATGTCCTAGCTGGGGGGGGGACAGTAGCCAGCTGTCTGGGTACAATATATATATATATATATATATATATATATATATATATATTATTTTTTATTAACACATCGGCCGATTCCCACCAAGGCAGGGTGGCCCGAAAAGAAAAACTTTCATCATCATTCACTCCATCACTGTCTTGCCAGAAGGGTGCTTTACACTACAGTTATAAAACTGCAACATTAACACCCCTCCCCCAGAGTGCCGGCACCGTACTTCCCATCTCCAGAACTCAAGTCCGGCCTGCCGGTTTCCTGAATCCCTCATAAATGTTACTTTGCTCACACTCCAACAGCACGTCAAGTATTAAAACCATATGCCTCCATTCACTCCTATCAAATACGCTCACACATGCTTGCTGGAAGTCCAAGCCCCTCGCACACAAAACTTCCTTTACCCCTCCCTCCAACCTTTCCTAGGCCGACCCCTACCCCGCCTTCCCTCCACTACAGATTTATACACTCTCGAAGTCACTCTGTCTCGTTCCATTCTCTCTACATGTCCAAACCACCTCAACAACCCCTCCTCAGCTCTCTGGACAATCGTTTTGGTAATCCCGCACCTCCTCCTAATTTCCAAACTCCGAATTCTCTGCATTATATTCACACCACACATTGACCTCAGACATGACATCTCCACTGCCTCCAGCCTTCTCCTCGTTGCAACATTCATCACCCATGCTTCACACCCATATAAGAGCGTTGGTATAACTATACTCTCATACATTCCCCTTTTACTTCCATAGACAAGGTTCTTTGTCTCCACAGACTCAAGTGCTCCACTCACCCTTTTCCCCTCATCAATTCTATGATTCACCTCATCCTTCATAGACCCATCCGCCGACATGTCCACTCCCAAATATCTGAATACATTCACCTCCTCCATACTCTCTCCCTCCAATCTGATATCCAATCTTTCGTCACCTATTCTTTTTGTTATCCTCATCACCTTACTCTTTCCTATATTCACTTTCAATTTTCTTCTTTTACACACCCTACCAAATTCATCCACCAACCTCTGCAGCTTCTCTTCAGAATCTCCCAAAAGCACAGTGTCATCAGCAAAAAGCAACTGTGACAACTCCCACTTTGTATTTGCTTCTTTATCTTTTAGCCCAACACCTCTTGCCAAGACCCTCGCATTCACTTCTCTTACAACCCCATCTATAAATATATTGAACAACCACGGTGACATCACACATCCTTGTCTAAGGCCCACTTTTACTGGGAAATAGTCCCCTTCCCTCCTACACACTCTAACCTGAGCCTCACTATCCTCATAAAAACTCTTCACTGCTTTCAGTAACCTTCCTCCTATTCCATACACCTGCAACATCTGCCACATTGCCCCCTATCTACCCTATCATACGCCTTTTCCAAATCCATAAATGCCACAAAAACATCTTTACCCTTATCCAAATACTGTTCACCTATATGTTTCACTGTAAACACTTGGTCTACACACCCCTACCTTTCCTAAAGCCCCCTTGTTCATCTGCTATATATATATATATATATATATATATATATATATATATATATATATATATATATATATATATATATATATATATATATATATATATATATATATATATATATATCTTTATTTACTACAAGTACATACATGTACAAGGTACACAGACCATAGCTGACATCAGTGACATATACTATATAGAAAGCCGCTTGTTATGCTGAGCATTTCCCGCAAATTAGGTCAGTTTTGTCCCAGGATGCGACCCAAACCAGTCCACTAACACCCAAGTACCCATTTTGCTGATGGGTGAACATAGACAACACGTGTAAAGAAACACGCCCAATGTTTCTACCCTCGCTGGGAATCGAACCTGGACACTGGGGCACGAGGCACCGTACCGTAATACACATGTAGCCTCTTTATTGTGGATCTTCTTCGTGATGCGCCGGTACTCACCCGGCCTTGGCCTTGTCCAAGTGGGGGCCCGGTCTTGGCTCCCTTTCTCGGGAGTATCTCAGACTAATGTCTGCCATGGGAGGAGGTACAAGTACCTCTTCATCGTTGGGACCAACTGTCCCCAGGCCTAGCCACATTCCCCACCAGCACGGAGCTCGTAGGGAGAAGCTAGGCCTCTCTGGTTTGCCATCTTCCCCGCCCCAGGAAGGCTGACGGGAAGGGCAGTCTTGTGAGCTGCAGATGGTAGCAAACTCTGGCTCATTCACCTACCCTGCCCTAGAAGGGCTGGGCATGGTGATCGACGTGTGGATCCAGGGGGAAAAAAAGGCCATAGGACAAAAGTCACATAAAAAAAAGTCATAACCTAACCTATGGTATTTAAATACAACGTGACTTTCTTTCCTAGCCAATATTGTGACTTATTTTCCGTGACTTTTTTTCCCCGGACATCTGCTTCAGCGAATAAAAAAAAATGGAAAGCAGTAACACCATGTATGAACGAGGCAGTGAATATACATTGTATAGACGGGTCATCCATAAGACTTAAGACCCGTGTCAGGAGACACGGATCCTGTCTCCTGACGAATATCATAACAAAAAATACATTGTGTACACTCTGAGCATGTATATACCTATTTTGATGTTTATACAGTGAGAGTAACAGTGTAATTATACTGAAATGTGTATACCTCAGTATACATATGTACACTTTCGAGATTAATGACTATTTTAGGGATTAAAGTAGTCTTGAGTGGTGGTATACAGGTGACGTACATACAGCCCAGGTAGACCAGCCTACCTGTACGAAATTGAGTTGCTACGTGTCTGAATAAATGCCGATAAAGTTCCTACATAACTTCTTCGTTTATCCAGTAAATAAATTACTGGATAAACGAGAGACTGGATAAATAAAAAACTGGATAAACGAAAGACTGGATATAAGAAGAGAAAAAAAAGAATAAGAACTTAAGGTTGTGGCTTAATTAAAAACGACCTCAAAGCGCTTTTATCAGGTACTATGTAAGAATTAGATTGGAGAAAAGAATAGGCCTACTTCTAAATCAGGTCAGGTTATTGTTCAGGTAGGCTTGCCAGGACGGGTACTGGCCCGGCAGTGGCTCCCAAAGGAGTGTCTGAGTGTTTGTACATCTGACCCTTTTTTTGGGTTATCCTAGGTAATTTACACGTATGTTACATATGAATGATAATTTGTGTAATTGCTTTTATGTGTACCTATACCTAAATCAGTCCTATGGTAGGGCCAGGAGCTTACTGTTAGCGCCAAAGAAATGTGTACCAGTTTTAACGTGTTTTCGATCTCTGATTTTACTCAACAATATAAAAATGAATATTCAGAAATCGATAATTATACCAGTCAGAACGAAAATAAATTATGAGATATCAGTGTCACTAGAGACATGGTCCTCAAACAACTAAATAGACTGAATCCAAACAAAAATCACAGGGCTCTGATGAGCTGTTTTCAAGGGATCGAAAGGACTGTAAGGGGAAACTTAGCAAATCAGGAGGAGGAGGAGGTGTTGATTCACCGGGAAATCTCCCGGCCCGGGTCTTTACCAGATGGCGACCCGGCTCCGGCTCCCTGGCGTGGGAGTAGCAGAGACCTAAGTCTCCCATGGGAGGGGGTACCCCTCAGCGGTGGGACCAACCGGTCCCAGGCCTAGCCATATTCGCCCACAAGCACGTAGGTAGATAGTTGCTAGGTCCCTTTGGTCTGCCACCTTCCCCGCCCCCAAGGAGGCTGACGGGAAGGGCAGGCTTGCGACCCCTCAGATGGTAGCAAGCTCCAGCCTTGGCACCTACCCTGCCCTAAAAGGGCTGGGCATGGTGATCGACCTAGCAAATCATTAGCCAATCTTTTCAATAAATACTAAAAGCGGGTATATCGTGCCGGATAAGTGGGAAAAATATAAAAGCCATACCATCTTAAAAATTGATAAAAGGAGAGGTGTCCATTTCAGATGAACCTTTCCCTAGTTACAGTTCAGCATTGTTGAAAATTTGAAGCCGATCGGATGAGGCGTTCTCAAGCTAAAATAAATAATCGAGAAACAAAAATAAAATGTCAATCCCTTAAAGTTACCCCTTCGGGGATAGCTAATAATAAGAAGGGGAAACTAATTAAATTATAATTTGATAAGGAAAAAAAAAAGAGCTGAGAGAAGGGAAACTTAAAAATAATTTAATAAAGAACATAAGAACATAAGAAAGAAGGAACACTGCAGCAGGTCTACTGGCCCATGCGAGGTAAGTCCAAGTCTCCCACCGGCTTAAGCCAATGCCCCGACCCAGCCAGGTCAGGTTACATTCACTTAAGGAAGGAGCACGGCATCTGACCTAGTAGCACAAGCTTTAAAATAATTTACCAATTAAACAGAACTAGGGGTTAAAAAAGTACATAATGAAGGGGAGTAACCAGGCATTAGAAAGTGTGGAAATGGTAAGGCGAGACTGAAAGACATGCGCAGAGAAACCTGCAACTGTAATAAAGACAGGAAAAAGAAGGAGAGGAAGAAGGTGGGGAGGAATATGTGGATGAAGATAGAGAGGGGCAATAATTATCTGAAGAGATGGTGGAATAATCTGCAACACGCCGCATGAAAATACGAAAAATACGTAAGGATAGTGATTCAGTATATATATATATATATATATATATATATATATATATATATATATATACATATATATATATATATACATGTATATATATATATATATATATATATATATAATATATATATATATATATATAATATATATATATATATATATATATATATATATATATATAATATATATATATATATATATATAATATATATATATATATATATATATAATATATATATATATATATATATAATATATATATATATATATATAATATATATATATATATATATATATATATATATATATATATATATATATATATATATATATATATATATATATATATATATATATATATATATATATATATATATATATATGCAAGACAACCACTATGAAAAAATAGAAGAATTCCAAGCGCTTTCGTGACTACTCACATTATCAAGGAACTATAACAGGAAACATGACAAGAAGGGCTTATATAAGGGGCGAGACTACACCTCACAGTCACATCATACTAACAAAGACTACACCTCACAGTCACATCATACTAACAAAGACTACACCTCACAGTCACATCATACTAACAAAGACTACACCTCACAGTCACATCACACTAACAAAGACAACACCTCACAGTAGCGTAACATCTCACGACTCTGTGAAGAGGAACATAAGAAAGGACCTGAAACTCTTCCCAAGAATTAAGATTAGTCCAATTTATCATTAAATTCTTCCCAAATTTTATTATTTATAAATGAATCCAATTTATATAAACCAAAAGAAATATTCATATTATTTTCAAAACTGCTTTTAATGAAACATGATTCTATTATATTCCTCTCAACCATGGACTTGCTTGATACAACCTTCTCAGCATTTAGAAAATCAATTGGATGGTTAAAATCTCTCACATGATTTAAAATACCCAAGAAACATAATTGATAAATCTTTTAAAATAGCTAGAAATACTTTTTACAATCCAAAAAGGGACAACCAACCTTATTCAACCAAAAATATGTTGGTTCTCCCTTACCATGAAAACTTGGTTGATATACCTTCCTTTCTTAAGAATTTTAATATCAAAGTTGTATTTAAAAATCTTGATACAGTAAAAAGACTTTTGATAAAAATTCCCCCAAAATGCTGACGGATGTGTCTATAAGATTCCCTGTAAAATATGCGATAAAGTATATTATGGTCAAACTGGTAAAAGTCTTGAACTAAGATTAAAACAACATAAATATAGCATTAGAACTGGACAAGATTCTAATGCTCTATTTATTCATGTGAGAGATTTTAACCATCCAATTGATTTTCAAAATGCTGAGAAGGTTGTATCAAGCAAGTCCATGGTTGAGAGAAATATAATAGAATCATGTTTCATTAAAAGCAGTTTTGAAAATAATATGAATATTTCTTTTGGTTTATATAAATTGGATTCATTTATAATTAATAAAATTTGGGAAGAATTTAATGATAAATTGGACTAATCTTAATTCTTGGGAAGAGTTTCAGGTCCTTTCTTATGTTCCTCTTCACAGAGTCGTGAGATGTTACGCTACTGTGAGGTGTTGTCTTTGTTAGTGTGATGTGACTGTGAGGTGTAGTCTCGCCCTTATATAAGCCCTTCTTGTCATGTTTCCTTTATAGTTCCTTGATAATGTGAGTAGTCACGAAAGCGCTTGGAATTCTTCTATTTTTTCATAGTGGTTTTCTTGCATATTTTGATATCACCTGCTTTCTGTGATCTTTTTGCATATATATATATATATATTTTCGTGATTTCGTGAGTCATGCAACAACACGGTTCGAGCCCTCGGCTAGTTGAAGTGATATATATATATATATATATATATATATATATATATATATATATATATATATATATATATATATATATATATATATATATATATATCACTTCAACTAGCCGAGGCTCGAACCCGTGTTGTTTGCATGACTACGAAATCGTAATGACACGATTGCAAACAAACCATACCACGGGTGGGGTTCGAACCCGCGGACAGAGAGTCTCAAAACTCCAGACCGTCGCGTAAGCCACTGGGCCTGCTAGCTTCAATAAGATCCATCCAACTAGGTATAGGTATATTTTGGTCCGCCTCATAGTGAGCGAAAATCACATAGCTCGCTAACCCACCGGACCACCCATTCCTACAAAGATCATGCACCCAGCAGAGCTAGGTCAAAGTGTTGTTATTTATTAAATACCACTCGTTCGTGGTTACAATACTATATATATATATACTGTATATATATATATATATATATATATATATATATATATATATATATATATATATATATTTTTTTTTTATATCTTTTATATTAACATATCGGCCGATTCCCACCAAGGCAGGGTGGCCCGAAAAAGAAAAACTTTCATCATCATTCACTCCATCACTGTCTTGCCAGAGGGTTGCTTTACACTACAGTTATAAAACTGCAACATTTACACCCCTCCTTCAGAGTGCAGACACTGTACTTCCCATCTCCAGGACTCAAGTCCGGCCTGCCGTTTTCCCTGAATCCCTTCATAAATGTTACTTTGCTCACACTCCAACAGCACGTCAAGTATTAAAAACCATTTGTCTCCATTCACTCCTATCAAATACGCTCACACATGCTTGCTGGAAGTCCAAGCCCCTCGCACACAAAACTTCCTTTACCCCCTCCCTCCAACCTTTCCTAGGCCGACCCCTACCCCGCCTTCCCTCCACTACAGATTTATACACTCTTGAGGTCATTCTGTCTCGTTCCATTCTCTCTACATGTCCGAACCACCTCAACAACCCCTCCTCAGCTCTCTGGATAATAGTTTTGGTAATACCGCACCTCCTCCTAATTTCCAAACTCCGAAATCTCTGCATTATATTCACATCACACATTGACCTAATACATGACATCTCCACTGCCTCCAGCCTTCTCCTCGTTGCAACATTCATCACCCATGCTTCACACCCATATAAGAGTGTTAGTATAACTATACTCTCATACATTCCCCTCTTACTTCCATGGACAAAGTTCTTTGTCTCCACAGACTCCGAAGGGCACCACTCACCCTTTTCCCCTCATCAATTCTATGATTCACCTCATCCTTCATAGACCCATCTGCTGACATGTCCACTCCCAAATATATGAATACATTCACCTCCTTCATACTCTCTCCCTCCAATCTGATATCCAATCTTTCGTCACCTAATCTTTGTGTTATCCTCATCACCTTACTCTTTCCTATATTCACTTTCAATTTTCTTCTTTTACACACCCTACCAAATTCATCCACCAACCTCTGCAACTTCTCTTCAGAATCTCCCAAAAGCACAGTGTCATCAGCAAAAAGCAACTGTGACAACTCCCACTTTGTATTTGATTCTTTATCTTTTAACCCCACACCTCTTGCCAAGACCCTCGCATTCACTTCGCTTACAACCCCATCTATAAATATATTGAACAACTACGGTGACATCACACATCCCTGTCTAAGGCCCACTTTTACTGGGAAATAGTCCCCCTCCCTCTTACACACTCTAACCTGAGCCTCACTATCCTCATATATATATATATATATATATATATATATATATATATATATATATATATATATGATGATGTAGGCCTGCTGCAATGTCCTCCTTTTTATGTTTTTATATCACCAGCTACTGGAGAGTGACTTACTGATTATATTGTCCTCAGTACATAGCACGAGACTACACACACTCGTGCAGGGAAGGGAGGGAGACCAGGGAAGAGGAGCGATTGGTGGAATGATGATGTAAAGAGAGTAGTAAGGGAGAAAAAGTTAGCATATGAGAGGTTTTTACAAAGTAGAAGTGATGCAAGGAGGGAAGAGTATATGGAGAGAAAAGAGAGGTTAAAAGAGTGGTGAAGCAATGTAAAAGAGAGCAGATGAGAGAGTGGGTGAGATGTTATCAGCAAATTTTGTTGAAAATAAGAAAAGTTTTGGAATGAGATTAATAAGTTGAGGAAGCCTAGAGAACAAATGGATTTGACAGTTAAAAATAGGAGAGGAGAGTTATTAAATGGAGAGTTAGAGGTATCGGGAAGATGGAGAGAATATTTTGAGGATTTGTTAAATGTTGATGAAGACAGGGAAGCTGTGATTTCGTGTGTAGGGCAAGGAGGAATAACATCTTGTAGGAGTGTGGAAGAGCCAGTTGTGGGTGTAGGGGAAGTTCGTGAGGCAGTGGGTAGAATGAAAGGGGTAAGGCAGCTGGGATTGATGGGATAAAGATAGAAATGTTAAAAGCAGGTGGGGATATAATTTTGGAGTGGTTGGTGCTATTATTTAATAAATGTATGGAAGAGGGTAAGGTACCTAGGGATTGGCAGAGAGCGTGTATTGTTCCTTTGTATAAAGGCAAAGGGGACAAAAGAGAGTGCAAAAATTATAGGGGAATAAGTCTGTTGAGTGTACCTGGTAAAGTGTATGGTAGAGTTATTATTGAAAGAATTAAGAGTAAAACAGAAAGCAGGATAGCAGATGAACAAGGGGGCTTTAGGAAAGGTAGGGGTGTGTAGACCAAGTGTTTACAGTGAAACATATAGGTGAACAGTATTTGGATAAGGGTAAAGATGTTTTTGTGGCATTTATGGATTTGGAAAAGGCGTATGATAGGGTAGATAGGGGGCAATGTGGCAGATGTTGCAGGTGTATGGAATAGGAGGAAGGTTACTGAAAGCAGTGAAGAGTTTTTATGAGGATAGTGAGGCTCAGGTTAGAGTGTGTAGGAGGGAAGGGGACTATTTCCCAGTAAAAGTGGGCCTTAGACAAGGATGTGTGATGTCACCGTGGTTGTTCAATATATTTATAGATGGGGTTGTAAGAGAAGTGAATGCGAGGGTCTTGGCAAGAGGTGTTGGGCTAAAAGATAAAGAAGCAAATACAAAGTGGGAGTTGTCACAGTTGCTTTTTGCTGATGACACTGTGCTTTGGGAGATTCTGAAGAGAAGCTGCAGAGGTTGGTGGATGAATTTGGTAGGGTGTGTAAAAGAAGAAAATTGAAAGTGAATATAGGAAAGAGTAAGGTGATGAGGATAACAAAAAGAATAGGTGACGAAAGATTGGATATCAGATTGGAGGGAGAGAGTATGGAGGAGGTGAATGTATTCAGATATTTGGGAGTGGACATGTCGGCGGATGGGTCTATGAAGGATGAGGTGAATCATAGAATTGATGAGGGGAAAAGGGTGAGTGGAGCACTTCGGAGTCTGTGGAGACAAAGAACCTTGTCCATGGAAGTAAAGAGGGAATGTATGAGAGTATAGTTATACCAACGCTCTTATATGGGTGTGAAGCATGGGTGATGAATGTTGCAACGAGGAGAAGGCTGGAGGCAGTGGAGATGTCATGTCTGAGGTCAATGTGTGGTGTGAATATAATGCAGAGAATTCGGAGTTTGGAAATTAGGAGGAGGTGCGGGATTACCAAAACGATTGTTCAGAGAGCTGAGGAGGGGTTGTTGAGGTGGTTTGGACATGTAGAGAGAATGGAACGAGACAGAGTGACTTCGAGAGTGTATAAATCTGTAGTGGAGGGAAGGCGGGGTAGGGGTCGGCCTAGGAAAGGTTGGAGGGAGGGGTAAAGGAAGTTTTGTGTGCGAGGGCTTGGACTTCCAGCAAGCATGTGTGAGCGTATTTGATAGGAGTGAATGGAGGCATATGGTTTTAATACTTGACGTGCTGTTGGAGTGTGAGCAAAGTAACATTTATGAAGGGATTCAGGAAACCGGCAGGCCGGACTTGAGTTCTGGAGATGGGAAGTACAGTGCCGGCACTCTGAAGGAGGGGTGTTAATGTTGCAGTTTTATAACTGTAGTGTAAAGCACCCTTCTGGCAAGACAGTGATGGAGTGAATGATGATGAAAGTTTTTCTTTTTCGGGCCACCCTGCCTTGGTGGGAATCGGCCGATGTGTTAATAAAAATAAAAAAAAAAAAAAAAAAATATATATATATATATATATATATATATATATATATATATATATATATATATATATATCTCGCTAAAACGTTGTGTAGTTTTAAAAATAGGTTAGATAAATACATGAGTGGTTGTGAGTTGGACCTGACTAGCTTGTGCTACTAGGTCAGATGCCGTGCTCCTTCTTTAAGTGAATGTGACCTGACCTGACTAGGTTGGAGCATTGGCTTAAGCCTTGGACCTGCCTCGCATGGGCCAGTAGGCCTGCTGCAATGTCCTCCTTTTTATGTTTTTATATCACCAGCTACTGGAGAGTGACTTACTGATTATATTGTCCTCAGTACATAGCACGAGACTACACACACTCGTGCAGGGAAGGGAGGGAGACCAGGGAAGACAAGCAAGGGATGGGGGACGACAAGCAAGGGATGGGGGACGACAAGCAAGGGGTGGGGGACGACAAGCAAGGGATGGGGGACGACAAGCAAGGGATGGGGGACGGGGGCAAGACAAGCAACAACTTAGAGCAGGTCGGGTGCGTTCTGTTTTTGTGAAGCGAAGCCTAGCAGGATGTGGAAGTAGGGAAAGTTAATGCCGGAGTGTGTGTGTGTGTGTGTGTGTGTGTGTGTGTGTGTGTGTGTGTGTGAGTCAATATGTTTATATATTATGTATATATCACTCGATATGTATGCACCGCTATTAGCAACTTATATACTACTATACATCAAAGTGTGTATATCTACCTGGAGTCTACCTGGAGAGAATTCCAGGGGTCAACGCCCCCGCGGCCCGGTCTGTGACCAGGCCGCCTGTTGGACCAGAGCCTGATCAACCAGGCTGTTACTGCTGGCCACACGCAGTCCAACGTACGCACCACAGCCTGGCTGGTCAGGTATCGACTTTAGGTGCCTGTCCAGTGCCTGCTTGAAGACAGCCAGGGGTTTGTTGGTAATCCCCCTGATGTATGCTGGGAGGCAGTTGAACAATCTTGGGCCCCTCACACTTATTGTGTTGTCCCTCAACGTGCTAGTGGCACCCCTGCTCTTCATTGGGGGGATGTTACATCGCCTGCCGAGTCTATTGCTTTCGTAGGGAGTGATTTTTGTGTGCAAGTATGGTACTAAGCCCTCGAGAATTTTCCATGTGTATATAATAATGTATCTCTCCCGCCTGCGTTCTAGAGAGTACAGGTTTAGGAACTTCAAGCGTTCCCAGTAGTTGAGGTTGTTTATCGCACTTATGCGTGCAGTGAAGGTTCTCTGCACATTTTCAAGGTCAGCAATTTCACCCGCCTTGAAAGGTGCAGTTAGTGTGCAGCAATATTCCAGCCTAGATAGAACAAGCGATCTGTAAAGTGTCAACATGGGCTTGGCATCCCTGGTTTTGAAGGTTCTCATTATCCATCCTGTCATTTTTCGAGCAGATGCAATTGCTACATTGTTATGGTCCTTGAAGGTGAGATCCTCTGACATGATCACTCCCAGGTCTTTGACATTAGTTTTTCGCTCTATTGTGTGGTTGGAATTAGTTTTGTACTCCGATGAGATTTTAATTTCTTCACGTTTTCCGTATCTGAGTAATTGAAATTTCTCATCATTGAACTTCATAATGTTTTCTGCAGCCCATTTAAAGATTTGGTTTATGTCTGCTTGGAGTCTTGCAGTCTTCAACGGTGGACACTGTCATACAGATTCGGGTGTCATCTGCAAAGGAAGACACAGCACTGTGGCTTATATCCCTGTCAATGTCTGATATGAGAATGAGGAATAGGATGGGAGCAAGTACTGTGCCTTGTGGAACAGAGCTTTTCACAGTAGCTGCCTCAGACTTTACTCTGTTGACCACTACTCTTTGTGTTATACGTGTTAGGAAATTATAGATCCATCTACCAACTTTTCCTGTTATTCCCCTATCACGCATTTTGTGTGCTATTACACCATGGTCACACTTGTCAAAGGCTTTTGCAAAATCTGTGTATATAACATCTGCATTCTGTTTATCTTCTAGAGCATCCAGGACCTTGTCGTAGTGGTCCAGTAGTTGGGACAGACAGGAGCGGCCTGCTCTAAACCCATGCTGTCCTGGGTTGTGCAATTGATGGGTATCAAGATGGGTTGCGATCTTGCTTCTTAGAACCCTTTCAAAGATTTTTATGATATGGGACGTTAGCGCAATTGGTCTGTAGTTCTTTGCTATTGCTTTACTGCCCCCTTTGTGGAGCGGGCTATGTCTGTTGTTTTTAGTAGCTGCGGGACGATCCCAGTGTCCATGCTCCCTCTCCATAGGATGTTAAAAGCATGTGATAGGGGCTTCTTGCAGTTCTTGATGAACACGGAGTTCCATGAGTCTGGGCCTGGAGCGGAGTGCATGGGCATGTCATTTATTGCCTTTTCGAAGTCATTTGGCGTCGTGATGATGTCAGAAAGGCATGCGTCTATCAAGTTCTGTGGCACTCTCATAAAAAAATAATTTTGGTTTTCGATTTTCAGTCTGGTTAGTGGCTCGCTAAAGACTGAGTCATACTGGGATTTAAGTAACTCACTCATTTCCTTGCTGTCATCTGTGTAGGACCCATCCGGTTTAAGTAGGAGCCCAATACTGGTTGTTGTTCTCGACTTTGATTTTGCATAGGAAAAGAAATACTTAGGGTTTCTTTCAATTTCATTTATGGCTCTTAGTTCTTCCCGTGTCTCTTGATTCCTGTAAGATTCCTTTAGTTTTAATTCGATGTTTGCTATTTCTCTGACTAGTGTCTCCCTACGTATTTCAGAGATATTGGCCTCCTGTAGCCGCTCCGTTATTCTTTGCCTTCGCCTGTATAGGGAGCGCCTCTCTCTTTCTAGTTTGCATCTTCTCCTCCTTTTCCTTAAGGGAATTTGCCTTGAGCAAACCTCAAGTACCACAGAGTTAATTTGTTCTAGACATAGGTTAGGATCCGTGATGCTTAGGCAATCTTCCCAGTTTATATCATTTAGGACTTGGTTTACTTGGTCCCACCTTATGTTTTTGTTATTGAAGTTGAATTTGGAGAAAGCTCCCTCACGGCTGATCACATTTTGTTGATCTGGAGCTCCCCGCATGCATGTCTGGACCTCTATTATGTTGTGATCTGAGTATATTGTTTTTGATATGATGACATTTCGTATCAGATCATCATTGTTGGTGAAGATGAGGTCCAGCGTATTCTCTAATCTTGTGGGCTCTACTATTTGCTGGTTTAAGGTGAACTTGGTGCAGAGATTTAAAAGTTCATGCATGTGTGAATTTTCATCTGAGCTGCCTCCTGGTGTTATCTCTGCTACCACATTGTTTGCAATGTTCCTCCATTTTAGGTGTATATCTCAGTATATATACGATTAAACTATAATTATAAATCACCTTAATCCCCGACTTTGGTGTTATTCTTGACTAGTGGTATACAAGTGGCAGTGACCCTCGTATAGTAAATAGGCATTAAACCTGGACTAAATGACACCCATGCAGTTCATACCTTAATTAGCAACAACGTTTCGACCTACACAGCGGGAGAAACGCTGTCACTAATAAAGCCATGCACTGCGCACCTCACTTTACAATTAAAGCTCCAGGCTTGAAACCTAAAGCAGTGTGTTGTTAGTAAGGATAGTCCCCCAGCACCTGGTGAGACCCTTAAAGATCTGAGCTCAAAACTCCTGACCTAATTGATCCCAGTTGATAAGATGGTAAGTTTCCACACGATGAGTTTTGTCCGGAAATTTCGTTGCCCTTAAATTGTGGTCAAGACACCTAGGTGTAGAAGAGGCTTTCTTCAGTGTAGCAACGTTTCGCTCTGTAGAGCTTTATAAAGTCAAGTATTGGGCTGTGTGGAGCTTTATGAAGTTATGGTGAGCATTAAGGCCATGACATGCACAGAGATGGTAAGGCACTTTTCCTTTAATGGACCTATCTGACTATGTAACTTTTAAGACTTTACCAGTCACGCATCTTACTAAAAAAAGCTGCAAATCTTAAATATTTTACATCAGGAAACACTTTACCTGTTTCCTGACAAACCTGTCTACTTTTAATGAAGTATCATGTGCCAACCCTGAGAGTATATTATTAAGCTGATTCGCCAATTAGTGGATCTTTCAATTGGCTTCAGTTTTTGGGGACAATGTAAGAGTAGGCAGCTACCCTAGGAGTAGGTGTTGAGCCTCGTACCCTTGTTGAATCTACAGATTCATCAAGACTTAAGTGCTCAACACCTGCTTCTAGGCTCAGGGACTGATTACCTCTTTTTCTGGTCTTTTTCATGTTCCTGTATTGCACTGATAAAGCCACTGGTTGGCGAAACGTCTACAGAATAGATACCCAGATACTGCACATGTGTCTAATTAGCAGTATTAGCCAGTAGGCCTACTGTAGCGATCTATGCTGATATTCCTATGAGAGAAAATTAATTGGTTGAAAGGCTAAATTTGACAGGAAAATGTAGGCAGTAATAAGCATAGGCTTAGGAGAAAACATTTCTGCATCGGAGGCATAGATGACTGGTCGGCAGAAGAAAGTCAGTAGTAATGCTCGTGGCTTATACCCCACCTAAGAAAATATACACTAAGAGATGTCTCTCAGTGTATATATACTGAGAGATATCTCTCAGTGTATATATACTGAGAGATGTCTCTCAGTGTATATATACTGAGAGATGTCTCTCAGTGTATATATACTGAGAGATGTCTCTCAGTGTATATATACTGAGAGATGTCTCTCAGTGTATATATACTGAGAGATATCTCTCAGTGTATATATACTGAGAGATGTCTCTCAGTGTATATATACTGAGAGATGTCTCTCAGTGTATATATACTGAGAGATATCTCTCAGTGTATATATACTGAGAGATTGCTTTAGTTCCTATTGTAAAGTATTCTTGTGGTGAGGTGACAAACCACTTTAATGACCCTTGCTGATAGGTTTTAAACCCAATTTACCAACTGGTTTAATACACAAATAACCATTACATGGGAAAACTTATGACGACGTTTCGGTCTCACCGAAACGTGCGGATTACTTGTGTATTGTTCCAGTCATGGTATTAAGCTTTTTGTTCATTACAACAGATTACTATTAACCCCCAATTTGGGAACGTTAGACGACTTTTCGGTCCTTCCTGGACCGTAATCAAGATAAGACTGTAAACTAAATATTTTAGAATGGGGACTAAATTCAACACCAGTACGTAAACAAAGGTGAGTAAGTCCCTGCGTATATTCACTAAGTATAATCTAGTATAATCAATGTATTCCTGATGTATGTACGAATGGCCTGCGGCCCTAAAGGACTCCCTGCAGCCTTCGACACACAAATGAGGGGACCATGGTTCGATTCAAGCACGAGTGGAAACGTTGAATATGTTTACATACACCTGCTGCCCCTTTACACCTAGAAGTCAGTAGGTACCTGGGTAATAATGGTAGAATTACTGACAGAATGTTAGGTATATGGACACAGGTGTAACTAATGTGACATAACGACTTGGCTAAGCTCCTGGAGAGCGAAACGTTGCCACAATAAAATGTCACATTAGTTGTATTTATGTCCATATATCTAACGGGTACCTAGGTGTCAGTAAAAGGCACATACGACGCTTCGCCTTGACATCTAAGTTTCTCAAATTAGGTGATGTTTTAATACCACTTTCCCAGGATGCCTGGGTGTTAGGTGACGCATTATGTGCATCTCAGAGGGAAGTTAGCACACTTTAGACGGGACTAAGCTTTGAAATAAGCTGATAGAATAACAGCTCTTAGTTGTGAAATGAGCTGAGTAGGATTACAGCTCTTAGCTTTGAAATACGCTGATGCTGGATAACTGACCTAACTAGTAAATTGAGGTTGGATACCAGATCTTAGACTGTAAGTAAGCTAAGACAGGATACCAGATCTTAGCCTGTAAATAAGCTAAGACAGGATACCAGATCTTAGCCTGTAAATAAGCTAAGACAGGATACCAGATCTTAGCCTGTAAATAAGCTAAGACAGGATAACAGATCTTAGCCTGTAAATAAGCTAAGACAGGATACCAGATCTTAGCCTGTAAATAAGCTAAGACAGGATACCAGATCTTAGACTGTAAGTAAGCTAAGACAGGATAACAGATCTTAGCCTGTAAATAAGCTAAGACAGGATACCAGATCTTAGCCTGTAAATAAGCTAAGACAGGATAACAGATCTTAGCCTGTAAATAAGCTAAGACAGGATACCAGATCTTAGCCTGTAAATAAGCTAAGACAGGATACCAGATCTTAGACTGTAAGTAAGCTAAGACAGGATAACAGATCTTAGCCTGTAAATAAGCTAAGACAGGATACCAGATCTTAGCCTGTAAGTAAGCTAAGACAGGATACTAGATCTTAGCCTGTAAATAAGCTAAGACAGGATACCAGATCTTAGCCTGTAAATAAGCTAAGACAGGATACCAGATCTTAGCCTGTAACTAAGCTAAGACAGGATACCAGATCTTAGCCTGTAACTAAGCTAAGACAGGATACCAGATCTTAGCCTGTAACTAAGCTAAGACAGGATACCAGATCTTAGCCTGTAACTAAGCTAAAACAGGATACCTGATCTTAGCCTGTAACTAAGCTAAGACAGGATACCAGATCTTAGACTGTAAGTAAGCTATGACAGGATACCAGATCTTAGCCTGTAACTAAGCTAAGACAGGATACCAGATCTTAGACTGTAAGTAAGCTATGACAGGATACCAGATCTTAGCCTGTAACTAAGCTAAGACAGGATACCAGATCTTAGCCTGTAACTAAGCTAAGACAGGATACCAGATCTTAGACTGTAAATAAGCTAAGACAGGATACCAGATCTTAGACTGTAAATAAGCTAAGACAGGATACCAGATCTTAGACTGTAAATAAGCTAAGACAGGATACCAGATCTTAGACTGTAAATAAGCTAAGACAGGATACCAGATCTTAGCCTGTAAATAAGCTAAGACAGGATAACAGATCTTAGCCTGTAAATAAGCTAAGACAGGATAACAGATCTTAGCCTGTAAATAAGCTAAGACAGGATAACAGGTTTTGATTTGTAAATTCAAGTGTAAATAAAATTACTGAGGTGTTTATTTTACTAATATTTTACATGATCATCACTACAACGAAACGCTGAACCCCTTAGGGTCAGTGGCGGACCTACATTTTTTGGGGCCCCTGAAGATTGAACTGTTATGGGGGCCCCTTTGCAACCAGCAACGGCTAGGCCTACATGATTTTACCTATTATTTTGTATTGAATTACACTATATTATTAATAATGTTATTTAAAAAAAAACCTCATAGAGTAAACCCAAAATTTGTAAGCAATGGGGAATAAAGTGGATTCAGGGGCCCCACCGGGATTAGGGGCCCTTATTAGTTCCATAGCAGATCCGCTCCTGCTTAAGGTCACACAACACCTGGAGAATGGGAGGCAATCAGGTTTGATCAGAGGAACGGGAGCGAGAGTATAACTCCAATTCCTTGGATCAAGAGCCCTTCACCACCTTAAAACCCCATGAAACGTAAAAAAAAGATATATCTGAAGTGAGAATAATGAAACACTCAATGTAAACACTTTTTTTTTAGTGTCCCCTCAGCGAGTCAACAACTTTCCCTAGCGTGCCGCCCCGTGTTTATCACCTCTCCTCTCTGCTTCTTGTTTTATATATATTTTTTAGTATATTTCTCTTAATTGAACTTAAATTTGACTTTTGTTTATGGCCATTAATGTTTAAAAATGTCTGTATATATTTTTTCATTTGCATAATGTATTCCTTTTGTCGCTTGTTTTGAGTATTTTATAGAATTTAAATAACTTCTTATGATGTCTTTTTTCTATATTAATACGAAATGGTTATAATTGACCATAATTTTTACAGGGGTGGACCGGTAAGCCAGCGGAAGGCCTCGGGCAGATGACCAAAACCCGCGTCAGGAAACACTTGTCCTGTTTCTTGACAAACATTATCCCATACTTTTTTTTTTTTGACTCTTGTTGGTGGGTTTAGCCCGGCTCTTTTTTCCTTTATCTATAATTCTCTCCTAAATCTAATCTTCAATTATCCCTACTTTCCCCTCACCCCCTAGTGGGTCCTTACCTATAAGTTCCAGTGTTTCTACTGCATTTCTGGTCACTAATTTCGAAATTGTTACGGCATGTTATATTAAAAAAAAAGTCTTGGTATACATTTCTATTTGCATGACTCATTTAGTTATTTGTATTAATATTTTGTAAAATTTCTGCTGATTTTTCGCATATGCATAATGTTGCTACATATAATTTTATATTTTTGTAAATGGTTTTATGCGAGTAAAACCTGCCTAGCATGGGCCAGTAAGCCAGTGTTCCTATAATTCAGTTATCTCACATTTAGTTATCTCTCATTAGTCTATCAGTCTTCAAGATTTATGGACTAATTACATCGACTCCAGAATGAGTGACTGATTACCTCAAACTCCTTCTGATCTTTGTCTTGGACTGATGAAGCCACTGAGGGGCGAAACGTTCCCACAGTAAAGATACCCAGGTGTTGCATATGTGTCAAACTTAGCATACCATAACGTGTATACCCTAAAGCGTATTATATTTGTGAAGGTGTGTCCTCTATACCCCCAGGTGGGTGTATTACACGAGACGAGGTACAGTAAAACCTGTTTAGATCAACCCTCCAACGGTTGCATGAATGGTACAGTGGTACGTGCCTTTATACACGCACGTGTCCAGTGGCCAAAAAAAAAAAAAAACCCGCTAGTAGTGAACCCGCAAACGTTAGCGTGCTGCGTCACTGTCGGGGAATATTGTTTCAAAATAATTTCGTTTGGTGCCTTGAAATTTCCCCAGGAAAATGATATAGGCTTTGTTTTTTAGGGTTATACAATAAGGAAATTCCTTTCTTGGGAGTCTGGCACCCAGCAAGAGAGAGAGAGAGAAAGGTGCATAAAAAAAAAGTTACGTCAGGGAGCAGACAGAGAAAGTGCATAGGCAGCACAAAAAAAAAAACAATCTGATGCATGCCTGAGAATCTTTTCCTTCTGACCCACATATTAGACAAGGATTTGAAAAGTGCATCCTAAACTATTTTACTTAAAAGATCTCAACGTACACTAACACAATATACCACTCCAGGCTTCATCGCCTTTCAAACTTTCTCTCCAGACCTTGTCAATACCTCATGGATTCACGAGTGCCACCGTCTCCATACCAACTATCTTCTAGCAGGTGACCATATCGCAGGTATATGGCTGATTTGTTCCATTTAAAGCCTATCCAGCGAATAGGATGGGTAAAAATATATGTATTAAGCTAAACTTCCAACCTCTCTATGTGGATATATACTGAGACATACACCTGTCAGTACATATACACTGAGAGATTTACACCTCTCAGTGTATATAAACTGAGACAAAAGTTTTACACTGGAGATTAGAGAAATAACGGAACATGAAATAGGCGGAGAAATTGCCTTCTGGATCGAGGCATGACGACCGATCAGGCAACTGAGAGTTTGCATTAATGGGGAGAAATCTGAATAGGGACCTGTTAGGAGTAGTGTGCCACAGGGGTTAGTGTTGGGACCCTTGTTGTCTACAATCTACATGAACGCTGATGAGAAAATAAATACGAACTAATTGTGATTTTGCCGATGGTGAGGCGTGGTGGAAGACCAGGCCCCGGGGGCTTTGACCCCCGGAATAACCTCCTGGTTGCAGGTAGTATAGACCGTCAAATAATTTATGATGTTGAACTAGAGATAGGTTGATGCAGGTCGGTGAAGTGGCAGATGCATTTAGTGCAGACTAGCATAAAGTTCCAATTCTAGGAAAAGGCAATAACTATGACACTTATAAGCTAAAACACTCTAGATCTTAGTCAAAGTTTTTGCAGAAATGATCTAGGAGTTCCAGTTAGTAGGAATTTAAAGCCAAACCAACAGTGCATATATATTCAGAATAAAGTTAATAGAATTCTTTGCTTTATATCAAGACGTAAAAATAACAGAAGTTAGACCTCATTTAAATTATGCTGCTCAGTTCTGGTCTCCATATCACAGGATAGATATAAATCCGCTCGAAAATGTACAGTAATTCATGCAGAATTAGGGAAGATATGACTGAAGAGTACAAACGGAAAATAGGCTATGTAAATAACGTGTTGAAAATATCTAATCAGGACAGGGATCGTAGCAATGGATTCAAGTTCGAGAAATTTAGATTTAGAAAGGATAGCGGGAAGTATTGTATGACAATGAGTTGTAGATGAGTTGTACAAACTGCCAGTTAGCATCACTGACGCAAGAACTTTGGGTAGCTTAAAAATAAAGGTTGGACGGGTACATGGGTGGGTGCGAGTTGAACCTGCCTAACACGAGCCAGCAGGTCTGCTGCAAAGTTCCTTATGTCTAATTTCAACGCATATACAGTGAGACTTGTACTTTGTGTATATACGAAAAGGCATGCATTTACCATCGTATATATACCCTTTGGTGTATATATACACTGACATTCCTCTTTGTTCATATACACCGAGAGATAAACACCTCAATGTATACACACTGAGATACTCACCTGTGTACATATCCTGAGATAAATAAACCACTTTGTGTATATGCTCTGAAAATACACATCGTTACTTGGTTAATGAGGCTAAGTTTGTCTACTATACGAGGGTCATTATGGCTGCCTGTCAGCCCATCACCACCTAAAAAAGGGATTACAATAAACTTTCAGCATACGTATATACTTAAAAATACATACACCTCAAGGTGTTTGTGTTCGTATGTTAGTTAATGGTTTTTAAAACACTTCAGATAATACGAGATAATACACAAACACTGGGAACTCCAATGGAAGTCGTAATTATTAATTTCGTTAAATTATCTTCGACTTAAATAAGCATATGTTAACATTAACATGCAGGTATAACAGTTGTGTGGGTTTAAAGCCTATCGACTACAGGGTCATTATTAAGGCTGCCTGTAACCCTTTCACCGCCAGACAATAATACTTCAATACCTAAAATAGGGATTAGCTGGTATTAGATTTGCCAGGAAACAGGAAAAAGTGTTTCCTGACGAGGGTCATATGATGACCCACAGCTGGAGCTTTTGGTCATCTGACCGAAGACTTCCACTGGCTTACCACTCCATTTATTTTAGGTTACCTACCTTCCTAGGGTTGGGTTAGGTTAGGTAAGGTTTGTCAGGAAAAAGGACAAGTGTTTCCTGACAAACCTTACCTAACCTGACCTCCGTGATGAACTAGTAAGCCAGGGGAAGGCCTCTTTCTAGTGACCAAAACGTCAGTGAGTGGGTCGATATATGTAAGTAACTTTACGTGTAACGTGTAAATTACCCACTAGGATAACCCCGTGATGAATTACAAATACATGTATGTTTAACACTTGTGTATATTTGTAGACGTTTCTCCAACCATGCACTGGCTGGCGAAACGTCTACAAGTACCCAGATGCTACATATGTGTCGAAAGGATCACTATGTGACTAGCATTCATGTCAAGAGAAATTTTCACCATTTCTGCTGACAAACAAAACCCCACTGTCACTTACCGGCCACTGTAGAGAGTATCCACTATACGTGACTTTCTTGCTAGTAAAGACCCGTGAGAGTGACGATTTCAGATCATATCCAACACACGAAACAACTCACACAAGTCACATTCACTAAGGATTCTTTGATTTTGACAGGTATTCCATCGCTTAAGCCACACAGCCTCCATCAGCCAAGCGAGGATCTTGACCGTTGTCGGGAACTGCTAAGGACTGTTCACTCCTGGAAGGGATTTATAAACGTCTGCCGGTCGAGAGAGCTGTGGGGGGAAGCAGACTAGCTAACACACACTGCTTCTGGAGAAAGTCCATCCACCACTAAACACAGACCGACCTCACACCAGGAGTGAATCGACCCTGTCTCTCACTCCCTCTCTCATTCTCCCTTTAATCCCTTTCCACCCCTCTCTCTTCTCAAGGTAAACGTTCTGGCTCAAGGCCATGCAGACGCTAATCTCCGGTCAAGAGGATGACCAGGCAGCTCTTTGAAGACGTGATAATTAAAAATTCACACCAAAGCTTTAGAAATAGGCTAGATAAATACGCGAGTGTGGATATGTAGGATAGAATAATTATTATTATTATAATAAAAGACAAGTGGTAAACCCACTAGGGTTATACAGCAGTGCAAGTGAGAATAATAACCTTGCCTTTCCAAAACAGCACGTGTGCAGAAGCACACGTCCTGTTATATCTAAGCCTCTGTTATATCCAAGTCTCTGTTATATCTAAGCCTCTGTTATATCTAAGCCTCTGCTATATCTAAGCCTCTGCTATATCTAAGCCTCTGCTATATCTAAGCCTCTGCTATATCTAAGCCTTTGCTATATCTAAGCCTCTGTTATATCTAAGCCTCTGCTATATCTAAGCCTCTGCTATATCTAAGCCTTTGCTATATCTAAGCCTCTGCTATATCTAAGCCTCTGCTATATCTAAGCCTCTGCTATATCTAAGCCTCTGCTATATCTAAGCCTCTGCTATATCTAAGCCTCTGCTATATCTAAGCCTCTGCTATATCTAAGCCTCTGCTATATCTAAGCCTCTAGGCTGGTAAATAACTTATGTTAAATAAAAGGACACAAGTACAACTAATGTGACATTTTATTGTGGCAACGTTTCGCTCTCCAGGAGCTTTGTCAAGCAGTTACAATAGGTAATTCTACCAACGTTATACAAAATAACTTAAGTAGGTGCTTTATACCAGTCAGTGCAGAGTTATAATAGACTATCAAAGCGTTAGTATCCCCACGCACTTTGTATATACTATATTCTGGTGAGTATATCTCTTAATGTGTATATACACTTCCACTAGCATACTTCAAGCATATCTGCCCTCATTCTACGTCTACGTGAGTGCATTTCCAGGGCTCAATGTATCTTCGTGTGAAAGATTTCGAATACAATGGATTAATTTTGTTATCTTCCATCCTGCATTACTGATGTAAAAGAGTGTATTTTAGGTACACATTTTCAACATTAGGCTACGTATTGCTGACCGGTCACTCAAGACACAATGACTACACGAGGGTCTTTCGGAAATTCCCAGTGGTAGATGTAAGTTATAGGTAGATTTAAGTTATTTTGGGAATGCTCTATGTAACCAGAGGCTTTCTCTAAAGTTAGTTAATAATTTGTTTTTTCAACAAATCTGCCGTATTCCACCGAACGAATTTTTTTCTTATTAAATTTAATAATTTATTCAGGAGAAGGGGTTACTAGCTCCTGGCTCCAGGCATTTTAGTCGCCTCTTACGACGTGGCTTACGGAGGAAGAATTCTTTTCCACTTCCAAATGGAGATATGAGGAAATAAAGAAGAACAAGAACTATTAAGAAAATAGAAGAAACCCCAGATGGGTGTGTAAATATATACGTGTGTACATGCATGTCTAGTGTGACCAAGTTTAAGTAGAAATAGCAAGATATATCTGTTATCCCACGTATTTATGAGACAGGAAAGACACCAGCAATAATACCACAATGTAAAACAATTACAGATTTCCGTTTCACACTCACTTGGCAGGACGGTAGTACCTCCCTGGGTGGTTGCTGTCTACCAACCTACTACCACAGGACGGTAGTACCTCCCTGGGTGGTTGCTGTCTACCAACCTACTACCACAGGACGGTAGTACCTCCCTGGGTGGTTGCTGTCTACCAACCTACTACCACAGGACGGTAGTACCTCCCTGGGCGGCTGCTGTCTACCAACCTACTACCACAGGACGGTAGTACCTCCCTGGGTGGTTGCTGTCTACCAACCTACTACCACAGGACGGTAGTACCTCCCTGGGTGGTTGCTGTCTACCAACCTGCTACCACAGGACGGTAGTACCTCCCTGGGTGGTTGCTGTCTACCAACCTACTACCACAGGACGGTAGCACCTCCTGGGTGGTTGCTGTCTACAACCTACTACCACAGGACGGTAGTACCTCCTGGGGGTTGCTGTCTACCAACCTACTACCACAGGACGGTAGTACCTCCCTGGGTGGTTGCGTTCACTCTACCAGGACAACCTCTGGGGTGCCCAACTTTACCACAGGACAGTAGTCACCTCCTGGGTGGTTGCTGTCTACCAACCTACTACAGGACGATAAATATCCCTGATTTGGTTACTGTCTATCAACTACTCACGGAGTAGTACCTCCCTGGGTGGTTGCTGTCTACCAACCTGCTACCACAGGACGGTAGTACCTCCCTGGGTGGTTGCTGTCTACCAACCTACTACCACAGGACGGTAGCACCTCCCTGGGTGGTTGCTGTCTATCAACCTACTATCGAGGATATATAATAGTATCCCCTTTAATTAAAGCTACACATAATCTGTTCACCGGTCAAGAATACTTTAATACCTAAAATATGGATTAAAGTAACTTCTCAGTGTATATATATACACTGATACACACACCACCTTTCGGTGTATATATGTTTCCTGCTTGTATAGTGGAGCAATCAGTAGTCATATGATGGTTTAGATGAAGCGGTACGGTAAAGGACTAATGGTTAAAGCAATATTGGGTTTTTTGTTATATTTAGGTTGTGTGGATGGAAATGTTGGTGGATCGAAACGTTGGTGGTTCGAAACGTTGGTGGTTCGAAACGTTGGTGGATCGAAACGTTGGTGGATCGAAACGTTGGTAGATCGAAACGTTGGTAGATCGAAACGTTGGTAGATTGAAACGTTGGTAGATCGAAACGTTTGTGGATAGAAACGTTGGTAGATCGAAACGTTGGTAGATCGAAACCTATTTTTAAAGCTACACAAGGTTTTAGCTTCTATAACGGTACTCGGGAGTTTGTTCCACTCATCCACAACTCTATTACCAAACCTACCTCTCTCTCTCTACTACCCCTCTATCCCTCCACCTCTCCCGTCTTTCGCTCTCACTGATAAAAGAGAGAGAGAGAGAGAGAGAGAGAGAGAGAGAGAGAGAGAGAGAGAGAGAGAGAGAGAGAGAGAGAGAGAGAGAGAGAGAGAGGACGGCACACCTGTTAACAATGGTACGCTAATTTTAGCCTAGATACAATGAAAGTTAAGACAAGAAATAAAAATATATTAAAAGAGTAGCTTAGAAGATGTGGCGTTTGTTGTTGTTGTTGTTGGTGTTGGTGATGGTGGTGATAGTGGTGGTGGAGGTTGTCATACCTGTCGTGGTGGTGGTCATTATACTGGTCGTGATGGTTGTCGTTATACTGGTCGTGATGGTGGTCGTTATACTGGTCGTGATGGTTGGCTTTATACTGGTCGTGATGGTGGTCGTTATACTGGTCGTGGTGGTGGGCGTTATACTGGTCGTGGTGGTGGGCGTTATACTGGTCGTGGTGGTGGGCGTTATACTGGTCGTGGTGGTGGGCGTTATACTGGTTGTGATGGTGGTCGTTATACTGGTCGTGGTGGTGGGCGTTATACTGGTCGTGGTGGTGGGCGTTATACTGGTCGTGGTGGTGGGCGTTATACTGGTCGTGATGGTGGTCGTTATACTGGTCGTGGTGTTGGGCGTTATACTGGTCGTGGTGGTGGGCGTTATACTGGTCGTGATGGTGGTCGTTATACTGGTCGTGGTGTTGGGCGTTATACTGGTCGTGGTGGTGGGCGTTATACTGGTCGTGGTGGTGGGCGTTATACTGGTCGTGATGGTGGTCGTTATACTGGTCGTGGTGGCTGGCGTTATACTCGTCGTGGTGGTGGTCGTTATACTTGTCGTGGTGGTTGGCGTTATACTCGTCGTGATGGTGGGCGTTATACTGGTCGTGTTGATTTGCGTTATACTGGTCGTGATGGTGGGCGTTATACTGGTCGTGTTGATTTGCGTTATACTCGTCGTGATGGTGGGCGTTATACTGGTCGTGGTGGTGGGCGTTATACTGGTCGTGATGGTGGTCGTTATACTGGTCGTGGTGGTTGGCGTTATACTCGTCGTGATGGTGGGCGTTATACTGGTCGTGGTGGTGGTCGTTATACTGGTCGTGATGGCGGTGATGGTGAGGCAGATTATTTGTTTTTATTTAGGCAAATAAGATACATCAGTATTGTGCTGTTAAAATATTGTGAATGTTAGTTGCATAGTAGGGACATACGTAGCTATGTTTACCCCATCATATTCCATCAACAATGTTTACCATCATATTATCACACAGATGATTTAGTCATCATATTCCATCACACACATGTTTACCCCATCATATTCCATCACACACGATGTTTACCCCATCATATTCCATCACACACGATGTTTACCCCGTCATATTCCATCACACACGATGTTTACCCTGTCATATTCCATCACACACGATGTTTACCCCGTCATATTCCATCACACACGATGTTTACCCCATCATATTACATCACACACGATGTTTACCCCGTCATATTACATCACACACGATGTTTACCCCATCATATTCCATCACACACGATGTTTACCCTGTCATATTCCATCACACACGATGTTTACCCCATCATATTCCATCACACACGATGTTTACCCCATCATATTCCATCACACACGATGTTTACCCCATCATATTCCATCACACACGATGTTTACCCCGTCATATTCCATCACACACGATGTTTACCCCGTCATATTCCATCACACACGATGTTTACCCGTCATATTCCATCACACACGATGTTTACCCCGTCATATTCCATCACACACTTCCTAAATATCGTTCCAGGAGAGCTGGAGTCACTATCACTTGCAAATTACCATCTTCCAGGATAGCCTATCCCATATGCAAAATAAACAGATGCTTTATGAAGATATCTCAGTCATTACAGAGCATGGCAGTAAAAAATAAATACTGGAGAAGAAAAAGAGGGGGGAAAGTGTATGATACATATTGATGGTAGGTATAATGTATGTCGTGACACAGGACAAGTGTTTCCTGACGCGGGTCGTAGTCACATGATGACCCAGAGCTGGAGCTTTTGGTCATCTGAGCGAGGCCTTCCACATGCTCACCAGTCCACCCTTTTAATAATTATGGTTTGATTATAACCATAGTTTACAGATTAATATGGGCTATACACATAAATATTTAACCCATGTAGATTTATTGTTTACCTGGAGAGAGTTCCGGGGGTCAACGCCCCCGCGGCCCGGGCTGTGACCAGGCCGGTATTAACCTTTTCAACATTTTTGAAATACATTATATACCTGATAATGCACACATGCACTAGGCTGGCGATAACAGCCTGAACGTCATGTAGAAACTACTTCCCTTGTACCAAATAAAGACCGACGTAATATAAAACAGACAGGGCAATCGGCCTCTACACATAAATTCATATAAATGCATACACAAACAGATGTGTACATAAATACACATTAGACACACCTGGAGTATGTACTCCGAAAGGTGTATGCCACTTGTATATACACTGAAAAGTCTTTTTAACTGATATTTAAGGAATTAAAGTATTACTAACCAAATCGTAATGACACGATTGCAAACAAACCATACCACGGGTGGGGTTCGAACCCGCGGTCAGAGTCTCTCAGAACTCCAGACCGTCCCGTAAGCCACTAGGCCTTCCTATGGTGTAGAAATATACCTAGTTGGATGAATCTTATTGAAGCTAGCTGGCCTAGTGGCTTACGCGACGGTCTGGAGTTTTGAGACTCTCTGACCGCGGGTTCGAACCCCATCCGTGGTATTGTTTAATTAAAGTATTCTTGGTTGGATGTGAATAGGTGACATGCAGCCTTAGTGGCCCTATGTAGTCAACTGACATAAAACCCCAGTAACCAAAATACCCACAATTGAATAGGCAGAGTAGGCTTACCTGTCTTAATTACATTCATCTGCCACAGACGACGGTATTCCAAACTGATTCTGGCAGCCATGTCCAGGAATCTAGCTTTATGCCACTGATCGCAACAGATCATATTATTGAATACCAGTAATAAGAAGAGGGAAAGGAAGACGAGTGTAATGAAAGAGATAACTGGGAAGAGGAGACGGAGCGTGGGACGGGAATGAAAGGGTGAAATTAACAAGAGTAAAAGGAAACGAAGATGGCACAATAGCACTAATTCCTCTGCTGATAAAAGTGTCGCTGGTGCCGAGGGCTGGAAGCACTTTCACAAACAGAGTGAAGGACGACTGTGTGTGGGAGGAAACACTTCTGCAGAGGTGGTTATATAATGATAACGTAGACAATAAAAAAAACAAACATATGTTTTACGATACTTTTCTTTTTCTCACAGCCACAGTGAGGCTATATCGAGTATATTTGGGACGCAGTGCTGACTGACGTCACACTACGCCCACTCTTCCAAACTTAAGACTAAGTAAGGCAAATCACCCAATACAAATGCTCACTGTCCTTGGCGACTTTGGACAAGAAGATGGTACAATCACACGTAAGGCTGAACAACTCTTTTTTTTTGGTTCAAGACTGATGTTTATCAAGCAATATAGATGCGTTATAAACGCACCGCAGATAATTATAAATGCGACGTCTATAATGTGTTCTAGTATAGGTGGGCCCCGTTTTATCTAGTATAGGTATATGCTGTCTGACACAGCAACATCTTGGGATCTTAATACAGGGAATTCTTTACTTGCCAAACCCTTGGGCACGACCTACTTCCTTATTGGACAAATGTGACACCACCTACGACTTCTGCACCTCTCCTGCCTACAGTATATAAGCTACTTTCTAGCACATATGATGTATTCTTATCAAGATTGATGGACTGACTATATCGACTCAAGGCCGAGGGACTGATTACCTCAAACTCCTCCTGTTCTTCACCTTCATCAGTCCATACAAAGGAGAAAGGAGAAGACCAGGAGGAGTCGCATCCTGGGACAAAACTCACCTAATTTGCGGGAAATGCTCAGCATAACAAGGGCTTTCTATATAGTAGTATGTCATTGATGTCAGCTATGGTCTGTATACCTTGTACATGTACTGGTAGAAATAAAGATATTATTATATTATTATTAACTATATGGTTACATAGAACTAAAGTAATAATCTAGTTAATAGAACTTAACATTTTAGAAGAATTATTCTGGTAAGCCAGTGGAAGGCCTCGGTCAGATGACCGAAAGCTAATAGAACTTAACATTTTAGAAGAATTATTCTGGTAAGCCAGTGGAAGGCCTCGGTCAGATGACCGAAAGCTCCAACTGTTGGTCACCATATGACTTAAGGCAAAGTTCTCGATTCAAACGCTGAGGGTTCGATTCCCGGCAGGGACGGAAACATTCGACGTGTTTCCTTACACCTGCTGTCACTGTTCACCTAGCAGTAAGTAGGTACCTGAGTGTTAGTGGACTGGTGTGGGTTGCATCCTTGGGGACAATATTAACCTAAGTTGTGGGAAATGCTCTGCATAACCAGAAACTTTCTATATAGTATGTCATTGATGTCAGCTATGGTCTGTATAAGTTGTATCTGCTGATAGAAATAAACATTATTATTTTTATTAATATTGCTTAGCAAAAAATATTTTTAATGTAGTTAACCTTAAAATCTTACGTTCTCTATGAATCACTTTAAATAGAAAACAAAAACTAATAGCTTCATGGGTAACTCTGCTATTATTTTTTTTAGTTTATATATGTAATTGTTATTTAATCACACGTTTTGATTATTTTTAATTTTATCTTAAGCTCTTTAGTTTTTTAATATTTTTCACTTGCGGTTTTGTTTGTAAGCGTTTACTTTAAGGCTTAAAACAGGGGAAAAATGCTAGTTTTTATTTGTATGAAGAAATCGAAAATTTAATAACAATGAGTTTTATGTGAATTTACTCTGCAAGGAGATAGATCCAATTCATAGGGGTTTACCCCACAAACGGTTGGGTTTAGTCCTGACTCTTTCTCTTTTACTACAGTTCTTCCTCTCACCGGCTACTCTTCGTCTGTCCCCACTTCCCCCTCGCCCCTAGTGGGTCCTTACCTGTGAGTCCTTGAATGAATGAATGAAGGAGATATACACCGAGAGGAGAGATGTATATCTCCAAATGAATAATTTGGGGATTAGAGTATTCCTGACTGGAGGTGAATGGTGCAGAATCAAGCTCACTGCCGATAACAAGAGGAGTGCTACAAGGAAGTATTCTGGGTCCTCTTTTATTAGTCCTATGCAAATGACATGCCTATTAGTTATATTAGAAAAAACACGTAAGCAGACACTAGGACATATTTACTAGGAAACGTTTCGGACCTGGGACCTTGATCACTTCTAACATGTTAGAAGTGATCAAGGTCCCAGGACCGAAACGTTTTTGTAATAAATATGTCCAAGTGTTGGCTTACGTGTTTTTCTAAACCGACTGTCAGTATCTATTGCCAAGGTTTATACTACGTATATTAGTGTTAAGTGCAAACTTCTGTTGCATGCAGATGACAGTAATTTTATTCAGGTATACACAAATACAGTTACATAGATTATCATACATAGCAGCATATGTATAGAGAACCTAGGAACCACAAACAAGTCAGAGTCTTGCAATAAGTGATTTGTAGATATGTATACTATTGCTGTACTTAAGAAAATAGAAGTCATACTGTTTGGCCCAAATAATTTTATTGTACTGTGTAAGGATTAATCCATGACAAGAGTGTCCCCCATTGAAATATCTGGGAATATCCCGTGCTTCATGCAGTGTACTCAGTGATTATAATCATAACCATAAATTTTAAAGGGAAGATGAGGAGGTACTTGTACCTCCTCCCATGGCAGACATAGGTCTCAGACACTCCCAAGACAGGGAGCCAAGGCCGGGTCACCATCTGGAAAAGACCCGGGCCGGGAGAGTACCGGCGAATCAAGAAGAAGAAGAAATGGTGGAGTGGTAAGCCAGCGGAAGGCATCGATCAGATGACCAAAAGCTCTGGTTGTGGGTCATATGACAAAGACCCGTCTTAGGAAACACTTGTCCTGTTTCCTGACAAATGTAATACCTACCTACCCGTACTCCATGCATGTCTGGTGAAATGACAGACAACTATGTACGTACAAAAAAGCAAATCCAGGCTAAAGATTCTCTACAGACAGACACAGCAGGTTAGGTTAGATAAGACCGGTCAGGAAACAGGACAAATGTTTCCTGACGGGGTTCTTAGTCATATAAATACCCGCCACTGGAACTTTTGGTTATCTGATCGAAGCCTTCCACTGGCTTACCAGCCCACCCCTTTAAAAATTAAAATGTAGGGCGATGTGTTTACACTGTTTACCTACTGAGACTAGCAGGACCCTGTGTCTATACTTTATCATGTAGATCATTCTTGTTCTTTATAATACTCTTTTTCTAACAAAAACATTTCAAAACACATAAATTATGCAAAATATGATGGTGAGATTCACCTTGGCCCTGGGTCCAAGAACTACCACCAGTAGACAACTGATATATAAAATTACTAAGAACCAGTGTCAAAAATATTTTTCAGCAAATTTTTGTCAAGTTTAGGAACCAAAGCCAGAATGTATTTAGGGTGAGTGAAGTAAATATGGCAGCACCTTACACTAGGTGGCCAGACCTCAAAATCCTAATGAAGATACGTACACAAGTCTTATTCATACTCTTGTCGGTGTTGTACGCCTATGGTCTAGTAATATTAATAATCTTTATTTCTACAAGTACAACGTATACAAGTGTAGCTGAAATTAATGACTTACTACGATATTGAAAGCCCTTTGTTATGCAGACCATTTCGGGCATTTTGTCCCACATCAGTCGATTAACACCCAGGTACCTATTTTATTGTTAGGTGAACAGGGTCATCAGGTGTCTTGAGAAAACATATTTTGTTGTTTTCACCTGTGCCGGGGGTAGAACCATGGACCTCACAGTGTGAGCTGAGTGCGCTGGCCATTGAGCTACGGGACACCGTTTTGTTACACATTGATAAATATCTGAAATGGGTTACTTGATCATGTCAAAGACAGGCGTTGTATAAAACCATTGAAGATTAAAAGTAAAGAATATTTAGAGAACGAAGATGCAGAGACATGTGATTTCTTATATTATTCTTCTTGGTTCGCCGGTACTCTCCCGGCCCGGGCCTTGTCAAAGTGGTGGCCCGGCCTTGGCTCCCTTTCTCGGGAGTATCTCAGACTAATGTCTGCCATGGGAGGAGGTACAAGTACCTCCTCATCGTTGGGACCAACTGTCCCCAGACCTAGCCACATTCCCCGCACTCACGGGGCTCGTAGGGAGAAGCTAGGCCTCTCTGGTCTGCCATCTTCCCCGCCCTAGGAAAGCTAATGAGAATGGCAGTCTTGTGAGCTGAAGGTGGTATTAAGCTCTGGCTCAGGATAAGGGATAGGCATTGTGCCGATCTTCTTATATTGAAATTTATTAAATATTAAAGTTTACATAACTGATTTAAAAACGTTATATGTAATTTTATGTAATTGCGGGCAGGTCCTACCTATGTAAACAGGACAATAATATTAGAAAAAAAAAAAGGCCACGATTTAACTTATAATAGGTTAAATATTTATAATGTATCATTTCTACATCCATAACATCTGTGGCCTCAAGATCACTGTAAAAAAAAAATATATTTGTGTACCATGTACTACAGTAAACATATTTTTTTTTTTTTTATTAACACATCGGCCGATTCCCACCAAGGCAGGGTGGCCCGAAAAAGAAAAACTTTCATCATCATTCACTCCATCACTGTCTTGCCAGAAGGGTGCTTTACACTACAGTTATAAAACTGCAACATTAACACCCCTCCTTCAGAGTGCCGGCACTGTACTTCCCATCTCCAGAACTCAAGTCCGGCCTGCCGGTTTCCCTGAATCCCTTCATAAATGTTACTTTGCTCACACTCCAACAGCACGTCAAGTATTAAAAACCATATGCCTCCATTCACTCCTATCAAATACGCTCACACATGCTTGCTGGAAGTCCAAGCCCCTCGCACACAAAACTTCCTTTACCCCCTCCCTCCAACCTTTCCTAGGCCGACCCCTACCCCGCCTTCCCTCCACTACAGATTTATACACTCTCGAAGTCACTCTGTCTCGTTCCATTCTCTCTACATGTCCAAACCACCTCAACAACCCCTCCTCAGCTCTCTGAACAATCGTTTTGGTAATCCCGCACCTCCTCCTAATTTCCAAACTCCGAATTCTCTGCATTATATTCACACCACACATTGACCTCAGACATGACATCTCCACTGCCTCCAGCCTTCTCCTCGTTGCAACATTCATCACCCATGCTTCACACCCATATAAGAGCGTTGGTATAACTATACTCTCATACATTCCCTCTTTACTTCCATGGACAAGGTTCTTTGTCTCCACAGACTCGAAGTGCTCCACTCACCCTTTTCCCCTCATCAATTCTATGATTCACCTCATCCTTCATAGACCCATCCGCCGACATGTCCACTCCCAAATATCTGAATACATTCACCTCCTCCATACTCTCTCCCTCCAATCTGATATCCAATCTTTCGTCACCTATTCTTTTTGTTATCCTCATCACCTTACTCTTTCCTATATTCACTTTCAATTTTCTTCTTTTACACACCCTACCAAATTCATCCACCAACCTCTGCAGCTTCTCTTCAGAATCTCCCAAAAGCACAGTGTCATCAGCAAAAAGCAACTGTGACAACTCCCACTTTGTATTTGCTTCTTTATCTTTTAGCCCAACACCTCTTGCCAAGACCCTCGCATTCACTTCTCTTACAACCCCATCTATAAATATATTGAACAACCACGGTGACATCACACATCCTTGTCTAAGGCCCACTTTTACTGGGAAATAGTCCCTTCCCTCCTACACACTCTAACCTGAGCCTCACTATCCTCATAAAACTCTTCACTGCTTTCAGTAACCTTCCTCCTATTCCATACACCTGCAACATCTGCCACATTGCCCCCTATCTACCCTATCATACGCCTTTTCCAAATCCATAAATGCCACAAAACATCTTTACCCTTATCCAAATACTGTTCACCTATATGTTTCACTGTAAACACTTGGTCTACACACCCCCTACCTTTCCTAAAGCCCCCTTGTTCATCTGCTATCCTGCTTTCTGTTTTACTCTTAATTCTTTCAATAATAACTCTACCATACACTTTACCAGGTACACTCAACAGACTTATTCCCTATAATTTTTGCACTCTCTTTTGTCCCCTTTGCCTTTATACAAAGGAACAATACACGCTCTCTGCCAATCCCTAGGTACCTTACCCTCTTCCATACATTTATTAAATAATAGCACCAACCACTCCAAAATTATATCCCCACCTGCTTTTAACATTTCTATCTTTATCCCATCAATCCCAGCTGCCTTACCCCCCTTTTATTCTATCCACTGCCTCACGAACTTCCCTACACCCACAACTGGCTCTTCCACACTCCTACAAGATGTTATTCCTCCTTGCCCTACACACGAAATCACAGCTTCCCTGTCTTCATCAACATTTAACAAATCCTCAAAATATTCTCTCCATCTTCCCGATACCTCTAACTCTCCATTTAATAACTCTCCTCTCCTATTTTTAACTGTCAAATCCATTTGTTCTCTAGGCTTCCTCAACTTATTAATCTCATTCCAAAACTTTTTCTTATTTTCAACAAAATTTGCTGATAACATCTCACCCACTCTCTCATCTGCTCTCTTTTTACATTGCTTCACCACTCTTTTAACCTCTCTTTTTCTCTCCATATACTCTTCCCTCCTTGCATCACTTCTACTTTGTAAAAACCTCTCATATGCTAACTTTTTCTCCTTACTACTCTCTTTACATCATCATTCCACCAATCGCTCCTCTTCCCTCCCGCACCCACTCGCCTGTAACCACAAACTTCTGCTGAACACTCTAACACTACATTTTTAAATCTACCCCATACATTTTCGACCCCATTGCCTACACTCTCACTAGCCCATCTATCCTCCAATAGTTGTTTATATCTTACCCTAACTGCCTCCTCTTTTAGTTTATAAACCTTCACCTCTCTTTTACTTACTGATTCTATTTTCCTTGTATCCCATCTACCTTTTACTCCCACTGTAGCTATAACTAAAAAGTGATCTGATATATCTGTAGCCCCTCTATAAACATGTACATCCTGAAGTCTACTCAACAGTCTTTTATCTACCAATACATAGTCCAACAAACTACTGTCATTACAGTCAATAAAAGTTTACATGCAGCCTTAATAATGACCCGTGTATAGCCGATAGACTTTAAACCGAATTAACTATTAACCATTACTTTAACGACAATGATATATATATATATATATATATATATATATATAAACATGCAAAACAATAAACATATAAACATATGAGAGAAAAATATTAAGAGGCGTGCACCTCTTAGTGTACGTACATGCACGAAAAGGTACGTGTCTCTCAGTATATATACGCCTAGAGGTGTGTACATCTCGGTGTATATATACCAGGAGTGTACAGATATACATCACTCTGTTCAATCATCACCCATGTTTCTCCCCCACTACCTAGCCAAGCCAGTGTAGCCCAGGGCAGATACAACAGTAGGATGGTGAGTTATGTTCCTGTGTGTATTGGTCGGCCGTGTTAGTCAGGGGTACTTTTTGTGTTATGAGAATTAGACACACCCCGTGGTGCGTCTACCTTGATCTGTAAGGCTTTTTTGTTAAGTCCAATTTAAAGGCGAAGCAAAGAAAGAACGCTTGGCTTAGGCTTGGAATTTATAGCTATTAAAGGTCGCTTTGATTACTGTTACTGTCATTAAGGGGGGATCATGAATTCATGGCATTATACAAAGAGCCTGGGGAATGGGATGGTTATCAGATTTCATGTATGGTAGCTTCAATTTGTCGTATGAATTGTCGTACTGCTTGAAATGTTGAAGAGATAAACGTTGTAGAATAGACTTCATTAGGGCGAAATGTCTCCCTCTGTTTAGAGCTTTGTCAGGTTATGTTTCGTTTTATGTAGTGATTTTGAAAAATAAACTAATATCCCCGCCTCTATGTTGAGTTTTTTTTCTTCCTTCAACACCTAGCATTCTCGTACCTCCATAACATGTCTGCCTTTAATCCAGTCTGTCCCAGATGCTGTACCATCTCTCACTCCTCCCACTCCCTCATCCCAACACTCACATCTGACTATTTCGTAATCCCATTAATCGTACGCACCTCGGTGCTTCAATTGGATCTAATACTATCGGTGATATTAAGGGATTGGCGGTGAAAACAAAAAAATCTTGACTTCAAAACGATTCAGACTAAGATCACTGACTTCATATCTTCTACATCCTAACCACACATCTCTTCATTCTTAGAGAAGGATGGATATCCGGGGATGCTACCCATCTATATATATATATATATATATATATATATATATATATATATATATATATATATATATATATATATATATATATATATATACATATATACGTATATATATATAAACATGGAGATCAGCAAACACCATCAGACCCTGAGGGCCAAACGGCACTGCTTCAAGAATTCAATTTAAAATCGGCATATAAATTGCAGAAAAGTGCTCCAGATCTGACGGGTAAAGCACTCTACAGACAGCAACAGTTTGATGGAACACAGAGCAGTTGCTGCAGCGCCTCGCCTCTCAATTGCTTGTAATTATATAGTCAATTTTCTTACGGTTGTATTTAACTTTCTGGTGACAGGAATCAGTGTGTTTGGAGGTAGGGAAGGATGAGGTAAGGAAGAGGGAGGGAGGGAAGGATGAGGTAAGGAAGTGGGAGGGAGGGAAGGATGAGGTAAGGAAGTGGGAGGGAGGGAAGGATGAGGTAAGGAAGAGGGAGGGAGGGAAGGATGAGGTAAGGAAGAGGGAGGGAGGGAAGGATGAGGTAAGGAAGAGGGAGGGAGGGAACGATGAGGTAAGGAGAGGGAGGAGGAAGGATGAGGTAAGGAAGGGGAGGGAGGAGGTAAAGGAGGAAGATGAGGGAGGGAGGGGAAGGATGAGGTAAGGAAGGGAGGGAGGGAAGGATGAGGTAAGGAAGAGGGAGGGAGGGAAGGATGAGGTAAGGAAGAGGGAGGGAGGAAGGATGAGGTAAGGAAGAGGAGGAGGGAAGGATGAGGTAAGGAAGAGGAGGGAGGGAAGGATGAGTAAGGAAGAGGGAGGGAGGGAAGGATGAGGTAGGAAGTGGGAGAGGGGAGGAGAGGAGGAAGTGGAGAGGAAGGATGAGGTAAGGAAGAGGGAGGGAGGGAAGGATGAGGTAAGGAAGAGGAGGGAGGAAGGATGAGGTAGGAAGAGGGAGGGAGGAAGGATGAGGTAAGGAAGGGGAGGGAGGAAGGATGAGGTAAGGAAGAGAGGAGGGAAGGATGAGGTAAGGAAGGGAGGGAGGGAAGGATGAGGTAAGGAAGAGGGAGGGAGGAAGGATGAGGTAGGAAGTGGGAGGAGGGAAGGATGAGGTAAGGAAGGGGAGGGAGGGAAGGATGAGGTAAGGAAGAGGGAGGGAGGGAAGGATGAGGTAGGAAGTGGGAGGGAGGGAAGGATGAGGTAAGGAAGAGGGAGGGGAGGGAAGGATGAGGAGAGGAAAGTAGGAGGGAGGGAGGAAGGATGGAGGAAGGGGAGGAGAAGGATGAGGAGGAAGGGAGGGAGGAAGGATGAGGTAAGGAAGAGGGAGGGAGGGAAGGATGAGGTAAGGAAGGGGAGGGAGGGAAGGATGAGGTAGGAAGTGGGAGGGAGGAAGGATGAGGTAAGGAAGGGGAGGGAGGGAAGGATGAGGTAAGGAAGGGGAGGAGGGAAGGATGAGGTAAGGAAGTGGGAGGGAGGGAAGGATGAGGTAAGGAAGAGGGAGGGAGGAAGGATGAGGTAAGGAAGGGGAGGGAGGGAAGGATGAGGTAAGGAAGGGGAGGGAGGAAGGATGAGGTAAGGAAGTGGGAGGGAGGGAAGGATGAGGTAAGGAAGAGGAGGGAGGGAAGGAGAAGGAGAGGTAGAGGAAGATGGGAAGGAAGAGGAGGGAAGGATGAGGTAAGGAAGTGGGAGGGAGGGAAGGATGAGGTAAGGAAGTGGGAGGGAGGGAAGGATGAGGTAAGGAAGAGGGAGGGAGGGAAGGATGAGGTAAGGAAGAGGGAGGGAAGGATGAGGTAAGAAGGGAGGGAGGAAGGATGAGGTAAGGAAGGGGAGGGAGGAAGGATGAGGTAAGGAAGTGGGAGGAGGGAAGGATGAGGTAAGGAAGTGGGAGGGAGGGAAGGATGAGGTAAGGAAGAGAGGGAAGGGAGGAAGGATGAGGATAAGGAAGTGGGAGGAGGGAAGGATGAGGTAAGGAAGGGGAGGGAGGGAAGGATGAGGTAAGGAAGAGGGAGGGAGAGGAAAGGATGAGGAGTAAGGAAGTGGGAGGGAGGAAAGGATGAGGTAAGGAAGTGGGAGGGAGGAAGGATGAGGTAAGGAAGAGGGAGGGAGGGAAGGATGAGGTAAGGAAGTGGGAGGAGGGAAGGATGGAGTAAGGAAGATGGGAGGGAGGGAAGGATGAGGTAAGGAAGGGAGGGAGAGGAAGGATGAGGTAAGGAAGAGAGGAGGGAGGGAAGGATGAGGTAAGGAAGTGGGAGAGGAGGGAAGGATGAGGTAAGGAAGAGAGGAGGGAGGGAAGGATGAGGTAAGGAAGAGGGAGGGAGGAAGGATGAGGTAAGGAAGTGGGAGGAGGGAAGGATGAGGTAAGGAAGAGGGAGGGAGGGAAGGATGAGGTAAGGAGAAGATGGGAGGAGGGAAGGATGAGTAAGGAAGAGGGAGAGGAGGGAAGGATGAGGTAAGGAAGTAGGGAGGAGGGAAGGATGAGGTAAGGAAGTGGGAGGGAGGGAAGGATGAGGTAAGGAAGTGGGAGGGAGGAAGAAGGTAGGAAGAGGAAGGAGAGTAAGGAAGGAGGAAGGAAGGATGAGGTAAGGAAGGGGAGGGAGGAAGGATGAGGTAAGGAAGGGGAGGGAGGGAAGGATAGGTAAGGAAGAGGGAGGGAGGGAAGGATGAGGTAAGGAAGAGGGAGGGAGGGAAGGATGAGGTAAGGAAGTGGGAGGGAGGGAAGGATGAGGTAAGGAAGTGGGAGGGAGGGAAGGATAGGTAAGGAAGTGGGAGGGAAGGAAGGATGAGGTAAGGAAGTGGGAGGGAGGGAAGGATGAGGTAAGGAAGAGGGTGGGAGGGAAGGATGAGGTAAGGAAGTGGGAGGGAAGGAAGGAGAGAAGGAGGGAGGGTGTAAAGGAAGAATATACATAAATAAAGGGGAAGATACGTAATTAAGAGAAGGAGAGAAGATGTTACTAAATGAAGATAAATAATGGAGAATGATAACTGGGGGGTGAAGATAAGGGAGATAAATAAATGAGGGAGAGAGACTATGGAAGGGAGAACAGTGGTGGGCTCCCTTCAGGTATAACCTCCCTGAAGGCTCGATACTCGGCGTGTTTCTTACTGAATATAAAATACCTTTACCTGTTAATTAAAGTAATCTCATTAGCCCAGGTGAGTTTTTACACACACACACAGGGTTTAGCGCCTCACGATAGTTGATCCAAGGAAATGGGGTAGCCTTCCACTTCTTTGTATTAAACCTCTAACAAGTGCTGCATAACTCCTACGGTTTACCGCTTTCTCAAGACAACAACAACTACAACAATAATAATAATATTAATATAATAATAATAATAATAATAATATGCAGAAGTGATTAATAAACTCTCATTGTATGTATTAAAATATATACTTCCCGGTGTATATACCTCCTGGTTTTTATATCTCCCATTGAATATGCCTCCCAATGTATATACTTCCAGTGTATGTACCTACCACTGAATATACCTACCAGTGTATATTCCTTGCGATGTATATATCTCAGAGTATATATCCCCCACTGAATATACCTCCCAGTAAATACCTAATGTATATTCCTCCCACTGAATGCGTCTCAGGGTATATTCTTACCATTGAATATGCCTCCCGGTGTATATACCTCCCATTGAATGTACTTCCCGGTGTATATACCTCCCATTGAATGTGCCTCCTGATGTATATACCTCCCATTGGATGTGCCTCCAGGTATATAGCTCCGGTGATATGCCTCCCAGGGTATATACCTCCCATTGGATGTGCCTCCCAGCGTATATAGCTCCATGTGCATATGCCTCCCGGTATATATACATCCCAGTGCATAAACCTCGTGGTGTATATACCTCGCAGTGTATATACCTCCCATTGAATATGCCTCCCAGTGTATTTACATCCCAGTGCATAAACCTCGCGGTGTATATACCTCCAGGAGTATACACCTCCAGTGTATATACCTCTCATTGAATATACCTCCCGATGTATATACCTCCTGGTGTATATATCTCCTGGTGTATATACCTCCTGGGTATATACCTCCCGGTGTATATACCTGGCAGTGTATATACCCTGGGAGGCTGGCGTCTCCTGCAAGGTATCATTACAGACGGACAGACTTGATACATTAATTAGAGGCGATAAATATCACCAATCAACGCCCAGGTAATAAAGCCAATAATAATAATAATAAAAAATAAAAGCGTGAAAAAATAAGCAATATATTCTCTCGTCAGTGGAGAGGCTTTGATCCATGGGACTGGAGGTGTGCCATTTCTCTTCTTCCTAGGATTGAGACTTATTTCCGCTCTTTACCGTTCAGATGATGGCTCTGTTAATCGATGTTTCGCCCGTAGTAGGGGGTTAGTGAAGGGCTTTTATCAAGCGTCCCCCTCATGGGCGAAACGTCTCTGAATTTATCCCCTGCGGGTTTAAGCGTTTCCTCGTTGATTTAGTAAAGTATACCATGCAAGTGCTTGATACAACATTTAAAATATTGCTTTAAAATAACAAAATAAAACAAGGAAAGCAATTAAGCAAGATAAAATTAAATAGCAATAATAAAATAACAATTGAATAAAGTAAACTTTTTAAAATTGATTAAAAATATTAATAAAAATAATATAAACTATTTTTAAATAATTTAAAATAGTATGTCAAAAATTTTTATTTTTTCATAAAATTAAATGGGTAACAAATTTAAATTAGAAATACTTAAAATACGTATGTGTATAATAGTGAAAATATATTGAGTTAGTTGAGAGAGAGGTTTCATGGTTTATCATACTGGTCTAAGACCTCTAGCTAGTCTACCAGTTGCTATCTAGACCACTAGTGTGGTCTGGACCAGGACTTAGGCCTCTAGCTAGTTCACCAGTGTGGTCTTTACGACCAAGTCTATGTTATACTTAAGGGATATTAATTTTCTCACGAACGCATCAAAACCTTATATTTCGTAAGCATACAAGCTTTAAAATTAACAAAGTGTATATGTGAACATAGAAATCCTCCTTTAGGTGTATTCTACCTATAGATGTACATACGATGAAAAATGCACTATATATGCACTGAGTATATTCATTGGTGTATATACTCAGCAAAAAATCTCTTATAACCCGACCGAACCTTAATTTTAATTCACCTGATTACCTTCAGGTATATCCCAAGCGAGGAGATACTATCTCAGTTTTTTTCCCCCACTAAGGCGGTCAGATAAGACAGATTTGCAGCCCTAACTTGTCTCTAACTGGCCGAACTAGAGACTAATTGCATATTGATGGACATTAGCGCCTAGTCATCCCAAGGATGTAATTAGGGCAATTTACAGTAAGCACTAGGGGTGTTCGTGTTGTTTGGGAGCCAAAGGGGTTCGTGTTGTTTAGGAGCCAGAGGGTTTCGTGTTGTTTGGGAGCCAGAGGGGCTAGTGTTGTTTGGGAGTCAGAGGGGCTCGCGTTGTTTGGGAGCCAAAGGGGTTCGTGTTGTTTGGAGCAGAGGGTTGTGTTGTTTGGGAGCCAGAAAAGTTCGTGTGGTGTTTGGGAGCCAGAGGGGTTCGTGTTATTTGAGAGCCAGAGGGGCTTGTGTTGTTTGGGAGTCAGAAAAGTTCGTGTGGTGTCTGGGAACCAGAGAGGTTCGTGTGATATTTGAGAATTTTTTTCGCATGTGATGTCTGCTTCGGTTCTTTCGTTATTAAAAATTTGTTTGAGCCGGTCTATATTTAAAGCCTACCCTATTTAATGCAAATAGGTACAATACGAGTGTGCTGCTACACTATTCTATATGATAATTACATTGTGGGAACACCAGCAGTCTGCTACTATTGTGGGAATACCCGTATTGTGTTCCTTACCTCACAAAACAGTACTGCACTTATAAGAGATAATAGTCTACTTTCCTATTGATCCATCTACCTACGTACCAACCTACCCGCCCACCTACGAACCAACCTACCCACCCACCTACTTAAAATCCCCCTTTCACCCACCCAACCACCAATTCCCCACATCCAGTCCATCAAACACACTCATTCTCAGCCACAAAACTGTCAACTCGGGCGCCAGACACCATTAAAACCACTGAAGTTTTGCGCCTCTCACAGGAAAGCTATGCTATTGGCTTTTATGCAAAACACTTTAGTACCATATACTTACGCGGTTAAAATCAATAGCCATGTGTATTTTCGAGGCCGAAATACCCAGTGTATGCAAAAATCTCTTGACTGTTACCTCGGGCCTCTCTTCGCCTTACGATGTGTTTTGTTTTGCATCTGTTTAAATGGGAGAAATTACCATATAGCTAAAGGAGGGATGCTTAATGGGGTTTGGAATAAGCCTATCTAGTATATGAAGGTTATTTAGGCTAAATGTCACCTGCACATCATCGGTCAAAAGCACATTAATCTTTGAAATAGGCGTGGAACTAAATTTTTAGCAGGTATTTAGTGCGAGATATACATCTCTCTGTATATATCTATGGAATATATCCACCTTGAGGTGTATTTTTCTCAGTGTATGTACACAGAGACTACTTCAACCCCTGTTTCAGGAATTCAATTATTCTTGTCTGGTGGTGAGGTTACTGAGACTTGAATGACCCTTTTGTAGCCGATAGAATTTAAACCCATTAGTCCTGATTGTGTCGAGAAAGAACCTTTATCACTGCGTGTATAACCCACAGCAAGGGTCTTCAAACTTGGTTCTAAGGAACCCCAGGGTTCCGTTGAAGCTTGCTAGGGTTTCAAGAGATCATTCGTATCTGACTCAGAGATTGACAAGGGAGATGATTTTGTATTCTCCAAATTTCTTTAATTTCTAATCAAAGTCTGACTGACAACGTAGAGAAAAAAGTCTGGGTTTTGAGATAGGCCTACAGTATTTTAATATGAACGAGTCAGTCAAGCTTCAGAACTGTCTAGTGAGAAGTAGCAATTATGCAAATATTTTATGCATTCTGTCGCCATGCAGTCTTACAAATAAAAAAACCCGATCATTTGTAAACACAACACAGGCGACCTGTCAGTAAAACGAAGAATATACAAACTTCAAATATAATAGGATGTCCATGGCCGGGGTATCTATTTGCGCTATGGGAATTAATATAAGAACATAAAGGAATAACACTGCAGCAGGCCTACTGGCCCATACAAAGCAGGTCCTTGGAGGAACACTGCAGCAGGCCTCCTTGCCCATACTAGGCAGGTCGTTCTCAAAAACAAACCCACTAACAAAAATATTTGCCCATCTCATTTTAAATGCATTGATACGAATCCCGGAGAGAAGTGCATCTCGTAGGGTCATACAAGGCCTGGAAAACGGGAGGAATTAGCAGCAATCTGCTTGAAATAAGAGGCTTTAATGTTAGGTTTCGTGGAGAGGATTCTGCGGGCAGGGAGCAGTTCTGGTCACTCATAGGATTGTCGGTGGACGGTCGGCTGTAAGTCGGAGGCGGCATGATAGTCGGCTGCGGCATGATAGTCGGCTGCGGCATGATAGTCGGGCAGCGGTTCGTTTGTCGGCAGGCAGTTACTCAGACCCTATGATTATCATGTTTGTCAGGCCAGGAACGACACCTCAGTAATACACACACCCACACTCACACCCACCCACACACTCACACACACCCACACTCACACCCACCCACACTCACACTCACACCCACACATACACACACCCACACTCACACCCACCCACACCCAGACACAGACAGCCGTACTTCTGAGGATTATGCTGGTGGAATTTCCCAGGACATGGGACCTTGAAGGAGACAGAACTTAAGCAATATCAGCTCACAACCGAAAGACACGAGCTCAGTCCTGGGCCGGGTGAAGACACTGGGCATGTTTCCTTATACCTGCTGCTCCTGTTCACCTAGCAGTAAGTAGGTACGTACCTGGGTGTTAGCTGACTGTTACGAGAGGCATCCTGGGGGATGGCTAAGCTTTGAAATTAACCTAAGAAGAAAACATTTCTTTGCCTTGTTAATTCAACAGTAAAGAGGATCGAAAACAGAAAACAGAAAACAGGACAGAGGAACAGAAAACAGGACAGAGGAACAGAAAACAGGACAGAGGAACAGAAAACAGGACAGAGGAACAGAAAACAGGACAGAGGAACAGAAAACAGGACAGAGGAACAGAAAACAGGGAAAGACATAGAAAACAGGGAAAGAGGCAGAAAATAGGAAACAAAGAACGACAGAGGTAAATAATAATAAACATCTTAACAGATCAACAACAAACGAGAACAAGTAAATTTGGTGATAAGAGGAGAAATAAAAACAATAAGAAATTTACTGATGGCCACTAAAGACAAGGGGACCAGACAGTATATCACCCTGGGTACGCCAGGAATGTGCCACAACACTGAGGCCGTACGATGTACAGAGTGTACAACGTACATGATGCACACTGCTGGTATGTACATCGCAGGATGCACATAATGTAGAATGTACACTACAGGATGTTCTCTGTAGGATGTACATTATAGGATGTACACTATAGGATGTACACTATAGGATGTACATTATAGGATGTACACTATAGGATGTACACTATTGGATGTACACTATAGGATGTACACTATTGGATGTATTCTATAGGATGTACTCTATAGGATGTACTCTATAGGATGTACACTACAGGATGTACATTATTGGATGCACTCTAAAGGATGTACAGTGCGGGATTCAAGTAGCACAGGATGCGAGATGCTGGATGTACACTCTAGGTTGTGCATATTACAGAATGAACAGGATGTACATAAAGAGTCAAGTACTACGTGCGTAATACAGAATGAATGAGATGTACACTGCAGGATGTACATAGTGCATCCTGCTTATTCTGTACACGGTACAGAATGTGCAGATGTACACAAACAAGTTCATACCCTGCAAGACGTACATATTGCAGAATGAACGTAGTACAGGATATAGTAAATGATGTACACAGTACAGGATGTACACTGCAGGACGTAGATAGTACAGGATGCGTAGCAGAGGTTGTACACAGTACAGGCCGTACAATGCGCAGGCCATACAAGGCTACAGATCGAGGACTTAACAACGGATCCGCCCTACAAACCGGTACAGGAACAAACCGACTGTCTCTCCCAGTCTTAAACACTGGCTTAGACTTAAGGCTCTCTCGTCTACTGCAGTCTCAAGACACTCTCCTTTAGTCTATCCTAGTATTCTCTAGACTCTATTAGATTCTCCTAGCCTCTCTTAGTTTTCTGTAGCCTTTTTTTAGTCTAGTCTTATCTAGCCTCTCTTCTAGTCTTCTCTAGCCTCTCTTCTAGTCTTCTCTAGCCTCTCTTCTAGTCTTCTCTAGCCTCTCTTCTAGTCTTATCTAGCCTCTCTTCTAGTCTTCTCTAGCCTCTCTTCTAGTCTTCTCTAGCCTCTCTTCTAGTCTTCTATAGCCTCTCTTCTAGTCTTCTATAGCCTCTCTTCTAGTCTTCTCTAGCCTCTCTTCTAGTCTTCTCTTGCCTCTCTTCTAGTCTTCTAGCCTCTCTTTAGTCTTCTCTAGCCTCTCTTCTAGTCTTCTCTAGCCTCTCTTCTAGTCTTCTCTAGCCTCTTCTAGTCTTCTCTAGCCTCTCTTCTAGTCTTCTCTAGCCTCTCTTCTAGTCTTCTCTAGCCTCTCTTCTAGTCTTCTCTAGCCTCTCTTCTAGTCTTCTCTAGCCTCTCTTCTAGTCTTCTCTAGCCTCTCTTCTAGTCTTCTCTAGCCTCTCTTCTAGTCTTCACTAGCCTCTCTTAGTCTTCCACAGACTCTTTCGGCCTCTCTTAGTCTTTTCTAGCCTCTCTCCTAGTCTTTTTTTAGCCTCTCCTAGTCTTCACTAGCCTCTTTTAGCCTCTTATAGTCTTTCTCAGCCTCTGTTTCAAGTACTTTTTAAAACATTAATATCAGAATTTTCTCCAGTACACGATTTTTCTTTTAAATTAAAGCAGAAATATTTATTGAGTCTTAATAGTTGATACTTTAATTTCTCCCTAGGCTTCTCTTACTCTTCCATTCTTAGAAACTCCTCTTATCTCTCTTAATCTAATTTAATCTAACTATCTACACATATGCTGCTGTGTATGATGATCTATGTAACTGTATTTGTGTATACCTGAATAAACATACTCACAAAGCTTTTCCAATTTTTTTTATAGTTTTCCCTACTTAAAGAAACTCGTTACTTTTCTTCAATGTATGTGTATATTGATTTTTTCTTGCATCGGACATACCATGCCCAGCCCTTCTAGGGCAGGGTAGGTGCCAAAGCTGGAGCTTGCTACCATCTGCGGCTCACAAGAGTGCCCTTCCCGTCAGCCTCCCTGGGGCGGGGAAGATGGCAGACCAGAGAGGCCTAGCTTCTCCCTACGAGCCCCGTGATGGTGGGGAACGTGGTCCCAGACGATGAGGGGGTACTTGTACCTCCTCCCATGGGAGACATAGGTCTCAGACACTCTCACGACAGGGAGCCAAGGCCGGGTCACGATCTGGAAAAGACCCGGACCGGGAGAGTACCGGCGAATCTACAACAATTTTCTTCCATCCTACGCAAATTTTTTTTTTTAATGGGGTGCATTGGGAAAACCTCAGTCAGGACACACTTTTCCTAAATTTAACTGGGTCATTTATATAACTGAGACTCGTGTCAGGAGACACTTCTCCTGACGAATATCATAAAAACTGTTCTGGTTTCTGACAAATCTTGCCTAATCCTACACAGATCCATTAATCTTATTTTTTTAAATGTGTGGATTGGAAGGTCTCTGTCAGAAGCTCCAGCTGTGGGTCATCACATGACTAAGACCAGCGTCAGGAAACACTTGTACTGTTTCCTGACAAACCTTACCTAACCTAACCTGAAGACCAGTGTCAGGAAACACTTGTGCTGTTTCCTGACAAACCTTACCTAACCTAACCTGAAGACCAGCGTCAGGAAACACTTGTCCTGTCTCCTGACGAACCTTACCTAACCTAACATCCTGCACAGATAAAAGTTGACGTCAATGCCTTTGATATTAATGTATTTTTCCTGGAGATGAGGTTACGTGCAGAGTTAGTAACCCCAGTAATCAAACCCACAGATTCATATAATGATAAATGTATAACCCCATCCACACACACTCCAGCAGCATGACACCACTGGACACACACTCCAGCAGCATGACACCACTGGACAAGACTAGATATGCTTCAGCTTATCTAGTCTGAAGAGAGGCACTGTTTATAATCCCTTGTTTTAGGGATTATAAACAGTGCCTCTCTTCAATCCTTCCCTCAGTCTGGAGTCAATCAATCCTTTCTTAGGACTGATTGACTGATCACATCGACTACAGGCTGAGGGACTGATTACCTCAAATCTCCTAGTCTTTTTCCACTGTTCTTCTTTGTATTGGACTGAAGAAACCACTGGCTAGCGAAAACTAACTTAATAAAGACTCTCAAATTCTGCACAAATGACTCATTCTTCACAATATACCTTTGTTGAGATCAGCACTCAGGTGGTTAATGGGGTTTAAAGTCTATCTACTAAACGAGGGTCAGGCTACACGTTACCTGTTAACCACAAGTCAATATAAATTTAATTCCTTAAATTGAGACTAACGTAAAGATTCAGTGTATATACACTGAGTCATAGAGGACACCTCTCAGCGTATATACACTGAATCATACATGACACCTCTCAGTATATATACACTGAATCATACAGGACACCTCACAGTGTATATACACTGAATCATACAGGACACCTCTCAGTGTATATACACTGAATCTTACAGGACACCTCTCAGCGAATATACACTGAATCATACATGACACCTCTCAGTATATATACACTGAATCATACAGGACACCTCTCAGCGTATATACACTGAATCATATAGGACACCTCTCAGTATATATACACTGAATCATACATGACACCTCTCAGTATATATACACTGAATCATACAGGACACCTCTCAGTGTATATACACTGAATCATACAGGACACCTCTCAGCGTATATACACTGAATCATACATGACACCTCTCAGTATATATACACTGAATCATACAGGACACCTCTCAGCGTATATACACTGAATCATATAGGACACCTCTCAGTATATATACACTGAATCATACAGGACACCTCTCAGTATATATACACTGAATCATACAAGACACCTCTCAGTATATATACACTGAATCATACAGGACACCTCTCAGTATATATACACTGAATCATACAGAACACCTCTCAGTGTATATACACTGAGTCATACAGGACACCTCTCAGTATATATACACTGAATCATACAGGACACCTCTCAGTATATATACACTGAGAGGTGTACACGTCTCTATGTACATATTTTTAGCATTATTTTCCTTATTCGTATCTCAATTATATTGTTAATACTGTGATAATAATAATAATAATTATAATAATAATAATAATAATAATATTGAAAACGCATATGGTTAAATATGTAAACAAACTCCTCTAAATCATAAAATGTATCCTAAATACACTATATGTATATAGTATATGTATATATATATATATATATATATATATATATATATATATATATATATATATATATATATATATATATATTATATATATAAGAAAAAAGATTAGTTAACCTTTGACTCCTTCATAATTAACTCGTAACATACTAACTTGTGTAAGAGGCTTAAGGGATTAGCTTGAGTCAGCCAGACTTAAAGTAGTAATCACCTAGCATCACCTGTAATCACCTAGCATCACCTGTAATCACCTGGTGTCACCTGCGCTTGCTCACCACTTTATTTGCATGTTAGTTGTTTCTTACTTGCTCAAGTGATTCTTTTTAATCCTCAGTAAAGATGTTAAGTTTTTTTTAACACGCTGAATTCAGGTTAGGTATTACGCTTCGTCAGTTCAATTTACAAGATCAGAGTTATCCTGATTTAACTCACTTAGAAGGTAATAACAGTTATCCTACCTTAGCTAGTTTACAGACTTAAGGCTGTTATCTTACCTTAGCTCATTTACAAGTTAACCTTTGTTACCACTGATGCCCTGACGCCCTCACCTGATATATACTATATATATATATATATATATATATATATATATATATATATATATATATACTGTGTTCTTGCATTCAGTTTTATGTAAATAAAAACGAGTCGTTGAAAGATTAAGAACCGTGTCAGGAGTTTGTCCTGTCGAATATTATAATTCTCTTGTGTCATTTGGAGTGACCAAGGTCCAAGGATCTTAACGCTTCCAATAAAGATGTCCTGTGTGTCCTTTGTCCATGTGTCCTTTGTCCATGTGTCCTTTGTACATGTGTCCTTTGTCCATGTGTCTTTTCGTCCATGCTATCTCGCCTCAGCTCACAGGCTAGGAGTTGTCACTCCAAATCAGCTCATTTCAAAGCCAGGCCATATTTAAAGGCCACCCACAACAGTTGGCTAATACACATTCACCTATTAACTGCTAGGTGGAGAGGGGCAAAAGGCAAACATTACCAAAAAGTGTTCACTCGCTAGGGCATCGAACCTGGGAGCTTTAGTTGTGAGCAGGAGCTACCACTTGAGCCACGAAGCCCCTCTTTAACTAAGAAGAAATAAACTAGGTGACAAGGGACATGCATAAGAGAGGAGAGATACGGGGGAGTAAAAGTAGTGGACACGGTGTCAGAGGATTTCCTTGTACAACACGTTAAGGTCTCAACAAAGATGAAAGGGGGAGATGAACCGGCGAGATTGTATGTAGTACTTAGCCAGAGTGAAGATGACATTGATTGTAATATAATCACGGGAAACCTGTAGGGATCATACAACGCCTGGGTAAGGGGGCTTGAAACAGGACAATAATAATTGTAATAATATGTAATAATAATGGCATATTGAAAAAATAAAATAAAAATGTTTCCCCTTCACACAGTTACATCTTATTCCCCATGCGATCTATAACCCCTACGAGTTTAACACTTCCCCATAAATGTAATAATAATGAATAAGAATGGTTAATACACACAATACACAAGTAACTCCCCGCACATAGAATAAACTTATATACCTACGTTTCGGACCGACTTGGACCAGTCAAAAATATATGACCATGTGAAAGAAAACGAATCACTGTTGGATTCACTAACTCACCAAGGAGATTAGTTGAATATGCAAATTTTTATATGCTATTTGTTAATTTTTGCACCAAAATTAACCTGAGTGTCTAATCTATTCTTGCTAAAATTTACATAACACGAAATAATTAATTCTGTGTAACATATTTGAGAATTTGCATAAGTAACTGCTTTTTCTTCTACATTTAGCATCAAAGAGGTGTATGTCAGTGTATATACACTGAGAGTATACTTTGATCCCTATTTAAGGGATTAGAGTGTTGCTGACTGGTGGTGAACAGGTTCGGTGAAATCTTAATGGCCCTCTGGTAGTCTACAGGCTTTAATTTAACCTTATTAATATGGCCTACTCTAGCACCACCCTCTCCGTTTTAAACTATCAATACCTACAACGATATTACCACCTTGTACACCATGTATACAGTCCTGGAGGTGGGAAGTACAGTGCCTGAGCTCTGAAGGATGTTGATATGTCGCAGGTTATTTGATGTAGCGTAGGCACGCCTCTGGCAAGACAGTAATGGAGTGAATGATGATCAAAGTGTTTCTTCTTTTTCGGGTCACCCTGCCTCGGTGGGAGACAGACGATGTGTTAATAAAAGAAAATGCACCACCTACAACGATATTACCACCTTGTGCCCCTTGGCCTGGGGGCTAAAGCTCTCGCTTCACACGGCGAGGGTCTGGGTTCGATTCCCAGCACAGGTAGAAACATTGGGCGTGTTTCTTTACACCGGTTGTCTATGTTCATCCATCAGTAAAAATGGGTACCTGGGTGTTAGTCGACTGGTGTGGGTCGCATCCTGGGACAATGACCTAATTTGCGCGAAATGCTCAGCATAACAAGGGACTTTCTATATAGTAGTATGTCATTGATGTCAGCTATGGTCTGTATACCTTGTACATGTACTGGTAGTAAATAAAGATATTATTATTACCTGCACTAATATCACCACCTCTTTATACAGCACCACGGCTAGTCGCCAGCCCCGTCTCTGCTACTGATGACACTCTGGCCCACACAACCAGCCTACACTAACATCACACACACACACGTCCCTAAGGAGACGGTGCTGATACGCCACCCACAATATATGCACTCACTCCGTTTTTAATTGCAGCAGATTAGCGCTGCATCTCCAGCTCCGCACCTCTAACATGAAAGCCAAGCCCACACACGCCACCCTCCCAAGCCAACCCGATCTCATACGACCCGCTCTATGTCGTTGTGAGTTGCGACCACAAGGGACAAGTGCTGGAAGATAGAAGGAACTTCATGCATCATGGCTGGGCTGGGTCGTCTCTCTGTTACACAAGGAGATGCAAGGGAATTCATCTTGTGTCTGTTGGCTCCTTCTGGGTAGTGGTATGTGAGTTTCCCAGCTCGGTTTTCCTTCTCAAAAAAAAAAAAAAAAAAAAGGTGTCTTGTGTACATAGAATTTACTGAACACTTTAAATATATTTTTCGTTTTTTTTTTTTGGTTAAAAAATTCATGACTGGAAAAAGAAGGCGTGAATTCTAAGGGAATTTATACACTTTTAAAAAGTTCTTGATCGTAAAAAAAACTTTGGCTAACGTCCCCTTCCTCAGATCAAACCAGTTCCTATTTCCTAAGGCGCTGGATGACCCCTACAGGTTTACTGTTGATGAAAAGGCAACTCTGAACACTCACGTCAGTAAAAAAATATTAAACCATGTTTTTTAATAAAAAAAGTATAATTTAATTTAAGAAATTAAAAAAAATATAATCGTCTTTGGATACTTTACGGACAAATATTTACGAAGTCATGATTCTTTTATTTTTTTACATAGAACACACATCTCCATAATCAACTGTGTTAAAGGTAAACTAATATATTGTTAGAAACATTAGCCTGGATACGTATCCAGAGAATATTATGTTTCTCAGTGTTTATATGCTGAGAGGTTAATTTATTCGTTACTGAAGGGATTAAACTATCCTTGTCTAGCAGTGAACAGGTTACATGCAGTCTTGAAGACCCTCGTGTAGCTGATAGGCTTCAAACCCCAGTAACCAACCAATTTAAAAGTATAACTTAGCTATTCCTAGAAATTAATAAGCAGACTTAAATCACATAAGGACCAGTGTTGCAACTCTTCCCATCTCGCCGCCTTGCAGCCCAAACTCAAATAAATACGACGAAGGCTTCTCAGTTGATAGTGGCAGTTGTTTCTAGGTTCATATCTCATCGCGATAAATCCTGGGTGACACTAATGTACCATAGAGGCTTCAGGGTGCTGCTGTGTTTGCTACCCAGACTCGTCATCAATCTCACCAGCAGGATTTCTCTCCTCCGACCCCCGCTCTTCTCTCTCCCTGGAGCCGTTGACAAGCAGATAGCTTGTCCTAATCACCTAGTTTAACCCATGTTAGGTGTGGTGTTTAGGTTTAAGGCCTATCGACTGTCAGGGTCATTAAATTAAAGTCGTAAACGATCTCGTTACTAACCGTTAAATAGATTTTAATGCCGAACGTGTATCAAAAAATAAATTTTTCAGAGTTTGGTAAAAAAAAAAATACGTTGTCAGGATTATAAAGGCAGTTATATCTATCTATCTGACAAACATTATACCTACCATATATATATATATATATATATATATATATATATATATATATATATATATATATATATATATATATATATATATATAGTATACTTAGACTAATTAAGGGGTTTAAAGTCTATCGAGTACACGAGGATAATTAAGAATGCAAGTCACATGGTTTACCTTCAGTCAAATATACTTTAAACCCTAAAACAGGAATTAAACTCATGTCTGGGTAAATACTAAAAGGTTAGGTTAGGTAAGATTGGTCAGGAAACAGGACATTTGTTTCCTGACGCGGGTCTCAGTCACATGACGACCCACCGTTGGAGCTTTGGTCTGACTGAGGACTTCCGCTCGCTTACCGGTCCACCTCTTTAAAAATTACGGTCATAGTTATAACCAATGTATTAGTAATTACTACTACTTCTTGATTCGCTGGTACTCTCCCGGCTCGGGTCTTTTCCAGATGGTGATCTGGCCTTGGCTCCCCGTCTTGGGAGTGTCTGAGACCTATGTCTCCCATGGGAGGAGGTACAAGTACCCCCTCATCTTCTGGGATCAACTGTCCCCAGACCTAGCCCCATTCCCCACCCTCACGGGGCTCTTAGGGAGAAGCTAGGCCTCTGGTCTGCCATCTTCCCCGCCCCAGGGGGGCTCGTGGGAATGGCAGTCTTGTGAGCTGCAGATGGTAGCAAGCTCTGGCTCTGGCACCTTTCCCGCCCCAGGGGGGGCTCGTGGGAATGGTGTCTTTGATGATTGATCCGCTGACTAAGGAGCACTGAGGACTCGCAAGTGAAACTGCACAAAATACAGACGTGCAATCTCACTTCCACATCTGTATGGTTTCCTGATGAATAAAACAACATACAATGTTGGTTTATTCACCAGATAAAATATTTCTTGACTTGTCGTCATCATTCATCTGTTAAAACATGATAACTGAGACAGGGGCAACACCTGGGCGTCGATAGCAGGGAGGGTAACTAACACTGGAGACATTATTAGTAGTCATTTTGAAGTAATTTTTTGAGGTGATCATTCCCACAGCCTAGAGACCTGTAGCCACACCTTGTTAGCGAAGACCTGGGTCAGATGACTAAAAGCTCTGGCGGCGGGTCATCATATAAATATATGTGGACCCCCGGATTACGTACTGCTCCCACCTCGAACAATTATGTAATTATTTACATTATTCCTTATGGGAACAAATTCGTTCGGGATCGGCACTTGAACAGCATTCTGGAACGAAATAATGACGTAATCCGGAGGTCCACTGTATTTCGTTGGATTAGGCTAAATTAAATTGAGCTTGTTATAATAAAGTCAGGTAAGTTTTCTAAGGTACTTTTGGTACAAAATTATTAATTTTTACATTAACATAAATAAAAAAATATATATTTAAACGTATAAGAGAAAATTTTAGAAAGAACTTAATTTTAAATGAGTTGTTGCTAATTGACCAGTTTTACCTATTCGACACACACACACACACATCCCCTCAATGAAGAGCAGGGGTGCCACTAGCACGTTGAGGGACAACACAATAAGTGTCAGGGGCCCAAGATTGTTCAACTGCCTCCCAGCATACATCAGGGGGATTACCAACAAGCCCCTGGCTGTCTTCAAGCAGGCACTGGACAGGCACCTAAAGTCGGTACCTGACCAGCCGGGCTGTGGTTCGTACGTTGGACTGCGTGTGGCCAGCAGTAACAGCCTGGTTGATCAGGCTCTGGTCCAACATGAGGCCTGGTCACAGACCGGGCCGCAGGGGCGTTGACCCCTGGAATTCTCTCCAGGTAAACTCCAGGTAATATGGTTCAACACACTTGTCCCTGAGTGGATTCCTAGGAGCAAAAGAATAAGAGGAACACTGCAGTAAGCTTATTGCCTCACGGTAGTTAAGAAAGAGGAATCAAGAAAGTTAAAGAAAGTCAGTAGATAGTTCGGGAGTTACAATGAGAAGGCGAGGACCACGTCCAGTCAACAGTGTTCCTGCGGCAGGAATACTTCTGGACCTTCGGCGTATACACCGTTCCTAGTGTATACACACACCAAGAGATTCACGCTACGTATATATTCAAAACACACACACACACACACACACACACACACACACACACACACACACACCCGTGTTTACGATACAGGCAAAGTAAGAGCCAAGTCATAAGTTCTAGTTAGTGGAGGGGGGTAACTCAAGGAATTCCTCTCTCCTCCCTCCATCCCCAGGCTCACCAGCCATTCCTGGCCTAAACAGGAACTAGTGCTTTGTGCACCCGTGGCAAGCCCTTATCACGCCGGGGAGATAAATCGATCATGTAGGATGAATCCTATGTCAAGTTTCTATCTCACGGAGGTGTTTATGTGAGTTTCTTTTGGATGTTGGGTATGTACATGTTAAAATGGTTTTATTGTTTGTCTTATTTTGAACTGTTACGTGGAGGAAAAGTGTGTGTGAGAAAGAGCTAGAGAGAGAGAGAAGTTAGGGGGGATACACACTTGAGAAGTGTGTATATCTCGTTTATTGTTAAGTGGTCTGAGTTAACTGATAGCCTAAAGGGGACAGCATGAAGTCACTTAATTAAAAATATGGAAGATAAAACCTGAATACTGAAAAGAAGTTTATTTAATTTCAACTCAAGTTAAATCGCAAGACGTTGCGTATAGCTGCTACAAAAGTTCACGCAGCAACTGCTAAGTTTTAATTAATAAAGTAATTTAACACAAAAGCCTAGTTTAAACAAACGCAGAAACTTGCCTGCTGCTTGAAGGCTTCAGGTATTCCAGTCATCGATAAATAACTCTCAGAGCAAATATGTCCTGGTGTTATGACAATCACTTCTCAAATTACACTGCCCCATACGAGTCTGAAGCATTCATCACCATGTATGATGTATGGTCTCATGCTCCATGAAATAACTAGGTTAATGGTCATTTTGGCTGCAACGTCACCTGTTCACCAATTCTAGAAAGGATTAGTATAAACTCTCAGTATATATCAACAGAGACATGTAGATGAATGGTTCAGAGAACCGACAAGTTATAAATTAGACACATATGCAACACTTGGGTATCTTTATTGAGGAAAGTTTCGCCACACAGTGGCTTCATCAGTCAATCAAGTAGAAGGTGTAGGAGGAGGAGTTTGAGGTCAGTCCCTCGGCCTGGAGTCGATTTGTTCAGTCCATCAATCTTTTGACTTTCAACAAGATTGATGGACTGAACACATGGACTCCAGGCCGAGGGACTGATTACCTCAAAACTCCTCCTCTCCTTACACCTTTCTACTTTGTATTGGACTGATGAAGCCACTGTGTGGCGAAACGTTTCTCAATAAAGATACCCAAGTGTTTCAATTGTGTCTAATTTATAACAGAGACATACATCTCACGGACACAGGCTATATATACACCGAGAGGTGTATTTCTCTCAGTGTATATATGCTGAAAGTTTACTTTAATCCCTATTTTAGGGATATATTCTTGTCTGGTGGTGAAAACGTCACGTGGAACCTCAGCAATCCTAGTGTAATCGATAAGCTTTAAACCCCATTAGCCAAACAAAAACAAAGTTAAGGGCTTGACCACTCCCACCTTCATATACACATACGTACAAGCTGTCAGGACGGAAAAAGGTACATACGATATATGACAGCAAGTACGGAGGTACCTATTTATACTATGACAGTACGTCATTAGGTGACCCGTGACAAGACAGTTACCCACTCACATATTATTCAAAGTTTTAGACTTTCACGTATTTTTCTGGTTATCTAAGCGACATGTCTAAATCACCCTTGTAAAGTCGATAGATCATTCACATAGATCATATACATAATCCTTACACATAGACACTTCACATAGCACATTATCTCCGTTTTCTTAATTTAATATTTCCGACTTAGTAATTACTAAGGCTGCATGTTCCATATTCAACATTATTATTATTAGTATCAATATCTACTACACAAGGGTCACTAAGGCCGCATGACACCTGTTCACCCACCCTGTAAAAAATATTTTAATACATTTATACAGTGATTAAAGTAATCTTCGGTATATATACACCGATAGGCATACACTTCTCGGTGTACACAGAGCCTACGTTCACGTAATATTAGGTTCCTCATCCGGCGGGGCATAATAAACAGGTAGCGTGCCCAGGTACCCTCCCCAAGGGTACCCTAAAGCCAAAACAGACAGACAGACAGACAAATAAAGATAAATAGACAGGCAGACGGCGGCTCTTTTCAAGCCCTGACGCGAGACACCGCGAGGTAAATTTATAATAGTTAGAACTCGGCTCCTTCGAGGAGTCTTCAGTGATGGTGAAGGGCTCTTGATCCAAGGAATTTGACTGACCTTCCTCCTCCTAAGATCAAACCTGATTACCTCTCATCACACAGATGCTGTATGAGCTACGTTAATAATAATAATATAATACTAATAATAATAATAATAATAATAATAATAATAATAATAATAATAATAATAATAATAATAATAATAATAATAACAATAATAATAATAATAATAATAATAATAATAATAATAATAATAATAATAATAACAATAATAATAATAATAATAATTATAATAATAACAATAATAATAATAATAATAATAATAATAATAATAATAATAATAATAATAATAATACTAATAATAATAATAATAATAACAATAATAATAATAATAATAATAATAATAATAATAATAATAATAATAATAATAATAATAACAATAATAATAATAATAATAATGCCCTACAAACAGAGAAGGCAAATACTTGTATGTTACTATAATATCATATTTAGTTTATTTTTTATCTGAAATTCGTAGAGTCTTAGGGTTCCAAGAAGTTGGTGAACCAGCATCATAAAACAAGAAGTTAGTGAACCAGCATCTTGAAACAAGAAGTTAGTGAACCAGCATCATCCTGAAACAAGGAGTTAGTGAACCAGCATCATCTTGAAACAAGAAGTTAGTGAACCAGCATCATCTTGAAACAAGAAGTTAGTGAACCAGCATCATCTTGAAACAAGAAGTTAGTGAACCAGCATCATCTTGAAACAAGAAGTTAGTGAACCAGCATCATAAAACAGAGTTAGTGAACCAGCATATGAAACAAGAGTTAGTGAACCAGCATCACTAAACAAGAAGTTAGTGAACCACATCATCTTGAAACAAGAAGTTAGTGAACCAGCATCATCTTGAAACAAGAAGTTAGTGAACCAGCATCATCTTGAAACAAGAAGTTAGTGAACCAGCATCATAAAACAAGAAGTTAGTGAACCAACATAATCTTGAAACAAGAAGTTAGTGAACCAGCATCATAAAACAAGAAGTTAGTGAACCAACATCATCTTGAAACAAGAAGTTAGTGAACCAGCATCATAAAACAAGAAGTTAGTGAACCAACATAATCTTGAAACAAGAAGTTAGTGAACCAGCATCATAAAACAAGAAGTTAGTGAACCAACATCATCTTGAAACAAGAAGTTAGTGAACCAGCATCATAAAACAAGAAGTTAGTGAACCAACATAATCTTGAAACAAGAAGTTAGTGAACCAGCATCATCTTGAAACAAGAAGTTAGTGAACCAGCATCATCTTGAAACAAGAAGTTAGTGAACCAGCATCATAAAACAAGAAGTTAGTGAACCAACATAATCTTGAAACAAGAAGTTAGTGAACCAGCATCATAAAACAAGAAGTTAGTGAACCAGCATCATAAAACAATAAGTTAGTGAACCAGTATCATCCTGAAACAAGGAGTTGGTGAACCAGCATCAACATTTTGACCCTTCTTGTATTTCTCTTCTTTACTCATATCTAAAGAATGTTAATAACTTTAAACACACCACTTGATAAATTTGTTAACCTCTAAGCATTTACAACCTAACATTTCCAAAACACTAACTTTCACTACTAATTTGGGGTTGATGGTTATTTAGATATCTACTACACTAGGGTCATTACAGCTGCATGTCACCTGTTTGCCACCAGTTAAGAATACTTAAATCCATAAGAAAAGGGAATAGAATATACTCTCAGCGGTATATACAGTGGGACATACACCCCTCGGTGTATAAGGAGTCAAAGGTAATATCTGAATGCAGTGGTACCCCGGTTTTCGTCAATAATTCGTTCCAGAATGCTGTTCGAGTGCCGTTACCGAACGAATTTGTTCCCATAAGGACAAATGTGATTAGATTAATCCATTTCAGTCCCCCAAAAATACACTTACAAAAGCACTTACGAAAATACACTTACATAATTGTTCGAGTTGGGAGCAGTACGAAATCCGGGGTACCACTGTATATTTATACACAGAAGAGACGACAGAAGAGCTTTAAGGTTGCAAATATTTGGGTAAAATGTGGTTAGTGATGTTTTCACAGCGTTGAGGTCCAAGGTAAATACTAGTTGTGTCAGCTCTGTTTGTTTTCTTCAGTTCTCGCTCTGTAATTTAAACCACTGTTGAAACTGGGCCGCGATGATATCTAGGCAGGTGATCTTCGCAATTATAGTCCATCGACCAGCTATCAGATCGACGTCTGGGCATCTCATCCGGTGGAGAGATGGGTCTTTAAGATGTATTTGTCGGGAGGAGATAGACATGTTATCAGTTTTCAGCTGTTATCAGTAGGAAAACTTCCTCTATAAGGTTATCGGCACAGATCAATCCCCGTCTCAATATTCCCATCTGCAAAATTTCCAAAATAGTGAATAATTTCAATAATTTTTTTTTTGGTGTAAATAAAATGTAATAATATTAATCGAATAACAAAAAATACTTGAAACTAAAATCATACATACTTTGTAAAAGTTATTCATAAATGCATAAATTTCGTTTTTTTAATTGCATATCACGTCAAAAAAAGAAAGGCTTTAAAAATTTCGTCACTAAAATGCTTTGCAATTTTACAGAGGTTACTATAGTACCTTTTTAGAGTAAGATAGGTGCCAAAGTTGGAGCTTGCTACCATCTGCAGCTCGGAAGACCAGAGAGGCCCGTGAGGGTGGGGAATGTGGCTAGGCCTGGGGACAGTTGATCTCAACGATGAGGGGGTACTTGTACCTCCTCCCATGGGAGACATAGGTCTCAGATACTCCCAAGACAGGGAGCCAAGGCCGGGTCACCACCTGGAAAAGACCCGAACCGGGAGAGTACCAGCAAATCAACAACAAACATTAAATTATAATAAATTGTTATAACTGACCATAATTTTTAAAGGGGTGGACCGATAAGCCAGCGGAAGGCCTCGGTCAGATGACCAAAAGCTCCAACGGCGGGTCAACATCTGACTAAGACCCGCGTCAGGAAACACTTGTCCTGTTTCCTGACAAACCTTACCTGTATGTATGTATATATATATATATATATATATATAAAAGTAACAATGAATATATATATATATATATATATATATATATATATATATAATATACATGTATATATATATATATATATATATATATATATATATATATATATATATATATATATATATATATATATATATATATATATATATATATATATATATATATATATATATATATATATATATATATATATATATATATATATATATATATATATATATATATATATATATATATATAATATATATATATATATATATATATATATATATATATATATATATATATATATATATATATATATATATTCATTGTTACTTTTAATCACAATTATAAAGTATTTTAATTCTTTCTCTCCGTCTCAACTCATTTAATAAATTCAACTAATTTTCCTCCTCTTCATGACTCAGAGGTCAACAAAAACTCTTTATTTTCCTATTTTTCCTGACAAACAATACTCCGCCAAAAACCAGTTAAGATTCTTATGGTCTCGCGGATAATATATGTTCCAGTCTTGATTATTTGGGATGGACCGCAAAAAGGAGTTTCCTCAAGGCTTTGATTTGACTCCCAGTTATGCAAGAGTATGTTGGTGGATGAAATGAAAAATCTACATTATACAGCTGGTGAATAGACCCATCTATATATGATAGTTACATTGTGGGAACACCAGCTGTATGTTGCTACACTATTCTATATGATAGTTACATTGTGGGAACACCAGCAGTGTTGCTACACTATTATATATGATAGTTACATTGTGGTAACACCAGCAGTGTTGCTACACTATTCTATATGATAGTTACATTGTGGGAACACCAGCAGTGTTGCTACACTATTCTATATGATAGTTACATTGTGGGAACACCAGCAGTGTTGCTACACTATTCTATATGATAGTTACATTGTGGGAACACCAGCAGTGTGTGCTACACTATTCTATATGATAGTTACATTGTGGGAACACCAGCAGGTGTTGCTACACTATTACTATATGATAGTTACATTGTGGGAACACCAGCAGTGTTGCTACACTATTCTATATGATAGTTACATTGTGGGAACACCAGCAGTGTGTTGCTACACTATTCTATATGATAGTTACATTGTGGGAACACCAGCAGTGTGTTGCTACACTATTCTATATGATAGTTATATTGTGGGAACACCAGCAGTGTTGCTACACTATTCTATATGATAGTTACATTGTGGGAACACCAGCAGTGTTGCTACACTATTCTATATGATAGTTACATTGTGGGAACACCAGCAGTGTGTTGCTACACTATTCTATATGATAGTTACATTGTGGGAACACCAGCAGTGTTGCTACACTATTCTATATGATAGTTACATTGTGGGAACACCAGCAGTGTTGCTACACTATTCTATATGATAGTTACATTGTGGGAACACCAGCAGTGTTGCTACACTATTATATATGATAGTTACATTGTGGGAACACCAGCAGTGTTGCTACACTATTCTATATGATAGTTATATTGTGTGGAACACCAGCAGTGTGTTGCTACACTATTCTATATGATAGTTACATTGTGGGAACACCAGCAGTGTTGCTACACTATTATATATGATAGTTACATTGTGGGAACACCAGCAGTGTTGCTACACTATTCTATATGATAGTTACATTGTGGGAACACCAGCAGTGTTGCTACACTATTCTATATGATAGTTACATTGTGGGAACACCAGCAGTGTTGCTACACTATTCTATATGATAGTTACATTGTGGGAACACCAGCAGTGTTGCTACACTATTCTATATGATAGTTATATTGTGGGAACACAAGCAGTGTTGCTACACTATTCTATATGATAGTTACATTGTGGGAACACCAGCAGTGTTGCTACACTATTCTATATGATAGTTACATTATGGGAACACCAGCAGTGTTGCTACACTATTCTATATGATAGTTACATTGTGGGAACACCAGCAGCGTTGCTACACTATTCTATATGATAGTTATATTGTGGGAACACAAGCAGTGTTGCTACACTATTCTATGTGATAGTTACATTATGGGAACACCAGCAGTGTTGCTACACTATTCTATGTGATAGTTACATTGTGGGAACACCAGCAGTGTTGCTACACTATTCTATGTGATAGTTACATTGTGGGAACACAAGCAGTGTGTTGCTACACTATTCTATATGATAGTTACATTGTGGGAACACCAGCAGTGTGTTGCTACACTATTCTATATGATAGTTACATTGTGGGAACACCAGCAGTGTTGCTACACTATTCTATGTGATAGTTACATTGTGGGAACACCAGCAGTGTTGCTACACTATTCTATGTGATAGTTACATTGTGGGAACAAAATATATTAAAGAACAGGGTAGTGTATTTTGTCCGTCAGGAGAAACTATTTTTTTTCCCGATGTAGGTCGCGAAGTAGACTTGTTAGGATTAAAAACCTGTCAACAGAACGAGGGACTTTAATGCTGCTGCTTCTCAGGTCATGTATATATATATGTATATATATATATATATATATATATATATATATATATATATATATATATATATATATATATATATATATATAATGCAGGTAGCTTTACCTGCATTTCTGTCGTCGTGTTTGGCCTCCTGTGGATTAGTCAAGAAGATTGTCCCCGAACGCTTGAGAGGTGTGGTGGGTGCTCAAGACCCCAGGTTCATTGAAGCAGCCGAGCGGTGGGACGTCCTTGCAGACTCCTCCAGTAGACCAGCTCCTCCCAAAGAGCACAAACAGTTCCACTGGGACAAACCGATCATGGAAATAATCGCCAACACAATGCTCACCAACGCTTCAGGAAAGGACAAAGCTCGTCTCCTAGCGGTGGAGGCACCACACTCAGGAGATTTCCTTCTAGCTGTTCCCAATTTCTCCCTGGGCTCTCGACTCGACCCACAGACCATTCGGATTGGTGTTGCTTTTCGCCTAGCCGCCCCCATACTCACCGAACATAAGTGTATTTGCGGCTGGGCGACGGCTGATTAATTCTGACTTCATGGTCTCGTGTGTCACACATCAGAAGGGAAGTATGCTAGACATGAGGAGGTCAACGACATCATAAAGAGAAGCCTCGCCACAGCCCGTTGCCCAGCTCAACGGGAACCCCATGTGCAGAGGTCTGATGGAAGTCAAAAACGTCCTGATGGAGCCACTATGCTACCCTGGAAGGATGGGAAGCAGATTACCTGGGACTACACCTGTGCAGCCACATTGGCAGACACCTACTTGCCATACTCCGTAGCTGAAGGGGGTGGATCTGCCAGCCACAGGGAGACCCAGAAGACCCGCAAATATGAAGACCTTCCCCCTTGCTATAACTTCATCCCAATAGGGTCGGAGACCCTTGGAGCATGGGGCAAGTGTGCTCTAAAGTTTCTCAAAGAGCTGGGTGAAAAACTCATCATAGAAACCAAGGATCACAGGTCGGCCAACTTCCTTTTTCAGAGACTCAGTGTTGCGATCCAGAGGGGAAATGCCTGCAGCATTCTGGTCACGCGGCCCACTGCCGGGGAACTGGACGAAGTATTCGAGATGTAGCTCTGAGGTGTTATCAATGTTGTCTTACTCCCTATTGTATTCTTGTCAATGTATTTTGTCTTTAAATAAAGTAGTAAATAGAAAATAAAAGGGGTTCTCCCTGAAGCTGTTTAACAGATTCAGGGAGAACTTTGAGTTTTCGCTGAAGCAAGTTTATTCTTTTCTCTGAGGATGAGGGTCCCCAAGACAGTTCCAGAGGTGGTACCTCCATATATATATATATATATATATATATATATATATATTATATATATATATATATATATATATATATATATATATATATATATAATATCTGAAGTTACTACCTCTCAGTGTATACATATGATGCTTCCACAGGTTAGGTTAGGTAAGGTTTGTCAGGAAAGAGGACAAGTGTTTCCTGACGCTGGTCTTAATCATATGCAAGACCCGTGGTATCCGATGCTTCTGTAGGTTAGGGTCTTAGTTATATAATGAAGCACAGCTGAGCGTTTGGTTATACGACCAAAGCCTTCCTTTATATGCTTCAATATTAATTAAAACTAAAAATATATGGACCCAACTGAGGACTACAAATCAAGAGAGGGCAAAGGTCGCCTCCTGCTTCTCATCAATCTTCTAGACACGGTACTTCTATCACCCATATATTATACAAGAGACGTAGAGACGTCTTGTTGTGGGACAATGCCACGTCAGGGCTCAACGGTGCTTTAATATACATGATGATTACTCAATTAACATCTTCTACATGATATAATCATTAGAATACAGTGGGGAATTTTTTCACTGGCGAACCTGAGGCAGTAAGTCCTGCTGACTTTAAGGTCATCATATTCTAAGTTTGTCTCTATAACCTGGCAACTAAAGATATGTTCTTTCTGACACTGGTATTTATTACCTGATTACCCTGTTTTTAAGTGCTGCTTTGTTCGTTTGGAAACCGGACAATGTTTTCTGAAACGGGTGTTTGTCAGCTGATGACCTGTTACATAACCAGCCTTCCACTGGCCCACCGACGCAAGGTTTTAGACCCCCTCATTTAAAACACAAAGGATCACAACATGATAATATCCTAAGATGGTGAGTGGTGATGCTTCGTTTGTCGGGAAACACGACAAGTGCCCCCATGACAAGTCTGAAAAGTAGACGGCTTGTTAATTGGGTTTAAAGCCTATAGACAACACTTAAAAGTCAGTAAATGGAAGCACGTATCCTCTGCACGACCAAGCAAGAATACCTTAATCCCTAAAAAATAGGGATTAAAATATACTCTCTGCTCACATACGATGAGAAAAATACACCCCTCGTCTAGAACCCTAAGGTTACATAATATTGACTACAAACTTAATTGCTTACAAAGTGGCTTCCCGCTGGGTATAGTCCTGCCTCCACCCCGGGAAGCAGGCGTGTTATATTGAGTAACTTCTCTCTCTTGTTCTTCCTGTACACAATAAATGCAGCTAATTGGTTACATAATTAATCATCTGATATAAATATTTCGTTAATGTGGTTAGAACAGCGTGAGGTGTTGTTATATGTACATGATGCAGGTTGAATGATCTCGTTAAAGCTGAGGTGGTTGGTTGATGGGGTTTAGAGCTTATGCACGATCCTGTTCAACATCAGTAAGCACTGCTTTAATACCTAAAATATGCTTTAATATTAGGGTAATGAAGTTTAAAGCCTATCTAATATACGAGGGTCATTAAGGCTGCACCATCCAGAGATTAATGCACACACTGAGTGCATATATAGAATATATACTGTGAGTCTTACAGTATGATGGGATATATGCGTTAAACATGAGAAAGAATGAGTAAAGAAAATTGATATTACGTAAAGAATGGTTATAATCACAACCATAATTTTTAAAGGGGTGGAGTGGTAAGCCAGTGGAAGGCCTCGGTCAGATGACCAAAAGCTCCAGCTGAGAGAATGAAATAGTTGGAGATAATAAAGGAATACTACAAACGATAATATATGAAAATAAAATGTACCATTTAGGAACAACTTTCAAATACATAATTTTAATTTCTTACTTTGAATAATAATAATAATAATAATAATAATAATAATAATAATAATAATAATAATAATAATAATTTATCGGCTAGTTAGATATAATTATACAACGGAGATTTCAATTGGGCTGAAGTTACAAATATAGAATTGAGGACTCAGCAAAGTCCCATTAAAATACGTTTATACAAAGTGATCCCATGACAGGATATAGAAAACGAATAATTAGTTTTGTTTTTTTTGCGATGGAGGATCGAGCCAAAAAATAATAGTCACATCTGTAGGATAGAGTGGTTAGAGGAACGGCGTTCTAGATCTATCCGGGACGAAGATGGATCGTGTCCTCTGATCGTCCCTCAAGAAATGAGAGTTGAAGGATATAGCCATGTTAAGAGACTGCAAGGGCAGTTAAGGATGATTATCAGTGAGGGAATGTCTCTCCCCAGAGACAAAGAATCTGATGTATATGACATATGTGCAACACTCCGCTGTGATGAATTAGGCACATGTGCAACACTAGGGTGTCTTTGTTGTGGTAACGTTTTGCCCTACAGTGGCTTCCTGAGTCGACTACAGGGGTAACTAAAACAGGACACAGCAGTGATGTGATCAGTGCCTCAACCTTGAAGTAGGTCTGAGGAGGGTTAAATGGATTAGAGGTAAGGATTTGCAGGGGATTTATCCCACTATAGCTGGTCCACTAGTGTGGTCGTGTAGACCAGGTCTTCTTTATATCTCCTCTCCTGAATTGTGATTACATATATGTAATTTATTCTGCACGGGCCTTAATTAAAAATTGTGGACCTAGCTACTTCTGGCGTAGTGGAGAAATCGTCTTAATTGATGGTTCCTCAGGGCTGTTCCTCACAGGTATCATGATTTGTCTGAAGGGTGGCACCAACGTGGGAGGTAGGACACTAAGCCACCCCTGAGAGTGGCATCAATGTGGGTGGTAGGACACTAAGCCACCCCTCAGAGAGGCATCAATGTGGATTGTAGGACACTAAGCCACCCCTGAGAGTGGCATCAATGTGGGTGGTAGGACACTAAGCCACCCCTCAGAGAGTGGCATCAATGTGGGTGGTAGGACACTAAGCCACCCCTCTGAGTGGCATCAATGTGGGTGGTTGGACACTAAGCCACCCCTCGGAGTGGCATCAATGTGGGTGGTAGGACACTAAGCCACCCCTTTGAGTGGCATCAATGTGGGAGGTAGTACACTAAGCCACCCCTCTGAGAGTGCCATCAACGTGGGTGGTAGGACACTAAGCCACCCCTCTGAGAGTGGCATCAACGTGGGTGGTAGGACACTAAGCCACCCCTCTGAAGGTGGCATCAATGTGGGAGGTAGGACACTAAGCCACCCCTCTGAGAGTGGCATCAATGTGGGAGGTAGGACACTAAGCCACCCCTCTTAACTAGTGGTGGATTACATCAAGGAGAAAGCGCTAAACCCGTATGACTCAGACAGCACCTTAGGAATGTGAGGTAAATCAATTTGGTTCCGAGACGCAGTGAGAAAACTCCACTTCCCTGGATCGACAGCCTTCCCCCCTCCCCCTTGTTGAAGTTCGTAGTGGTGGAGTCTAACGAGGCTGTTAACTTGTTTGGTCTAAGACCTCAAGACTTCCCAAGAGGTAATTAGCCCTCATTCCCCTTACAGTCATAAACACAAGCATTAGGACTAATTTAAAATATTATAAAGAAAAAATAGAGGGGATTCAGGAATACATACCATGTATATATACTGAGAGGTACATACCTCTCGGTATATAATTGGGCCTTACAGAATATAAGTACACGAGATTAAGACTGCATATCACCTCCAGTCAAAAATACTTTGATACTTAAAATAGTTATTAATGTAAACTGTCAGAATGTATATTCACCGAAACATAAATCTATCGATGTATATTATACTCGGATAGGCAAGATTGGTCATGAAACAAGAAAAGCGTTATATAATGAGCCACCACTTACAAAGGCGGAGGCTCCGCTTTACCGGTTCGCCTCTTTAAAAATAAATAGCTGTACAACTCACAAAGCAAGAATAACTTCTAGATTCGCCGGTACTCTCCCGGCCCGGGTCTTTTTCAGATAGTGACGCGGCCTTGGCTCCCTGTCTTTGAGAGGAGGTACATGTACCTCCTCATCTTCTGGACACCAACTGTCCCCAGGCCTAGCCACATTCCCCGCCCTCACGGGGCTCGTAGGGAGAAGCTAGGCCTCTCTGGTCTGCCATCCTCCCCGCCCCAGGAAGGCAGCTGCAGGTGGTAGCAAGCTCTGGCTCTGGCACCTTCCCCGCCCTAGGAGGCCTCGTGGGAATGGCAGTCTTGTGAGGTGCAGGTGGTTAGCAAGCACTGGCCATTGGTGGTGGGCTTACACACAGCCTTAATGCCCCTAACAACAAACTATGTAATAATAATAATAATAATTAAAAAATATTTCATAATTACCTAAAACATTTAATTATTATTATTATTATTATTATTAATTAATAATAATAATTATTATTCTTTTTAAGGGTTAACTAAGGAAAAAAAAATCCTTAAGCCTGAACGGTAGTTCAAGGGGTAACTACAGGAGAGTTGGTTCCCGCTGTGAGATCTGTCCAAGTGTGGGTGACACAGGAGGACTTACTGCCGATAGAAAATTAGGACGTGGAGGGTGGGGTGGACAAATGACCTGTGACAGTCCTGGACTAATCACCAGATTACGTGCCACGTCGAATTAATCTTCATTATAGAGCGAATTTTCTCGCGAGTAGAGCGAGTGAATTGGCTTTCAAGTTAGCAGCAACTTGTTTCTTTAATGGTAATAAATTTATTTTTAAGTTGGTATTTACAATGGTATATATGCGACTGAAGGTTCTAATTAACATTGATGTGTCAGCTGATATGCTAATGTTGATAATAATTGTTTAATGGGTTTGAAGTGCTTAGCAAATAATAATAATAATAATAATAATAATAATAATAATAATAATAATAATAATAATAATAATAATAAAACTTAAGAATTTTATGGATTATATATAATTTCCGATAATTACATAGTATATAATTTGCAGGAAATTTTAAGTAAATAATTATTAAAAGTCCTAGGTAGTAACGGGGGAGCACCATGCCCGGGTCGATCACCATGCCCAGCCCTTCTAGGGCAGGGTAGGTGCCAAGGCTGGAGCTGCTACCATCTGCAGCTCGCAAGCCTGCCCTTCCCGTCAGCCTCCTTGGGGCGGGGAAGGTGGCAGACCAGTGGGGCCTAGCATCTATCTACCTACGTGCTTGTGGGCGAATATGGCTAGGCCTGGGACCAGTTGGTCCCACCGCTGAGGGGTACCCCCTCCCATGGGAGACTTCGGTCTCTGCTACTCCCACGCCAGGGAGCCGGAGCCGGGTCGCCATCTGGTAAAGACCCGGTCCGGGAAATCTCCCGGTGAATCAACACCTCCTCCTCCTCCAGCACCATGCCCAGAGAGAAGACACCATGCCCGGCCCTTCTAGGGCAGGTTAGGTAACTGAGCCAGAGCTTGCTACCATCTGCAGCTCGCAAGACTGCCATTCCCATTAGCTCCCCTGGGGCGGAGAAGATGGCAGACCAGAGGCCTAGCTTCTCCCTACGAGCCCCGTGAGGGCGGGGAACGTGGTTAGGCCTGGTGACTGTTGGTCCCAGACGATGAGGGGGTACTTGTACCTCCTCCCATGGGAGACATAGGTCTCAGACACTCCCACGACCGGCGAATCTACAACAACAACAAACAATCCTAGGTAGTACGTTGGTAGACAGCAACCGCCCAGGGAGGTACTACCGTCCTGCCAAGTGAGTGTAAAACGGAAGCCAGTAATTGTTTTACATGATGGTAGGATTGCTGGTGTCTTTTTCCTGTCTCATAAACATGCAAGACTTCAGGTATGTCTTGTTACTTCTACTTACACTTAGGTCACACTACACATTCATGTACAAGCATATATATGCACACCTCTCTGGGTTTTCTTCTATTTTCTTACTAGTTCTTGTTCTTATTTCCTCTTATCTCCATGGGGAAGTGGAACAGATTTCTTCCTCCGTAAGTCATGCGTGTCGTAATAGTCGACTAAAATGCCGGGAGCAAGGGGCTAGTAACCCCTTCTCCTGTATATATTACTAAAGTTAAAAAGAGAAGAATTAAAAGTATTGTTACTTAGTAACATAAAAAACTTAACTTATTGGAAATATTAAAAACAAAAACACAACCAAGAGGACCCGTGTTCAATACCCGGGCTGGGTTAGACGTGCGGAAAAGTGTTGCCCCTCTTCACATAGCAGTAAACAGGCAATTGACTGTTGTGGGAGGCATCCTGGGGGTGATGGTGATACACTCTAGGTAGGATAGCAACCCTTAAATCCTTTCACCTTCTAGGTGTCCTACCTACTCCATCTAGGGCCAGATTACATGCGTTATCCTTCTCGATTATACTAAATGCAACCATCTATAACACCGTTATTGAAATCTTTGGGGTGTCGAACACGTCAGGGCTACTGCCACTAGTATAAAACCTGTCTGCTACATGAGGGTCATTAATGCGGCCTTAAATAAGATAACATTAAACACAATGTGTACATTATTCAGGTGGGGAGAGGATCTTTTGGAAAGCCTATTTAGTGAAAAACTAATGATTTCCAGCTTTTTAAATTACATACCAGTGTGTACATTGGCTTTTATTAATTGGGTGTCTCTCAATGTATATACGAGGATTTTTAATCAGTATTTTAGATATTAAGGTATTCTTGACTGGTGGTGGACAGGCGACATGCAGCCTTAATGACCCTCGTGTAGTAGATAGACCTAATGACCCTCGTGTAGGAGATAGACCTAATGACCCTCGTGTAGCAGATAGACCTAATGACCCTCGTGTAGTAGATAGACCTAATGACCCTCGTGTAGTAGATAGATCTAATGGCCCTCGTGTAGTAGATAGACCTAATGACCCTCGTGTAGTAGATAGACCTAATGACCCTCGTGTAGTAGATAGACCTAATGATCCTCGTGTAGTAGATAGACCTAATGACCCTCGTGTAGCAGATAGACGTAATGACCCTCGTGTAGTAGATAGACCTAATGACCCTCGTGTAGCAGATAGACCTAATGACCCTCGTGTAGCAGATAGACCTAATGACCCTCGTGTAGCAGATAGACCTAATGACCCTCGTGTAGCAGATAGACCTAATGACCCTCGTGTAGCAGATAGACCTAATGACCCTCGTGTAGCAGATAGACCTAATGACCCTCGTGTAGTAGATAGACCTAATGAACCTATGTCCAGCAAGAGGATATATACATACATGCATTGACAGGAAAGTATTTATAATGAATATTCGCTGAAAAGTCTGTATTTCTGTGTATATACACTGAGGTGAGTATATCTTTATGTCTCAATACGTTTCCACTAAAAAGTGTATATCTCCAGGTATATACATAGATGTATATCTCAGTGTATATACACTAATAATAATAATAATAATAATAATAATAATAATAATAATAAAATAATAATAATAATAAAAAAAAAAAAAAAAAATAATAATAATAATAATAATAATAATAATAATCTCTTCCTTTTGAAGGTGTGTTGATGCTGGCGAAGGGATTTTGGTCCAAGAATTCGGAGCATCCCCCTTCTTTTCCTCATCCTCGCATCAGACTTGATTGCTTCCCGCTCCCATTTCCTCCACAAGTCCCTACGGTTTTAGCGCCCCTCCCTTATGAACATCAACAACCAGCAATTGTCAATCGCCCTGACGACACCCAGCAGTCCTCTCTCTCTCTCTCTTTCTCTCCTCTCTCTCTCTCTCTCCTCTCTCTCTCTCTCTCTCTCTCTCTCTCTCTCTCTCTCTCTCTCTCTCTCTCTCTCTCTCTCTCTCTCTCTCCTACATATTTTCGTTACAGCCAATTTCCTACCCTATTATCTTTAAGTTTAAAGCTAACTCTCCCGTAGTTTGTGTTGGCTTGAGATAGCTCCCTATGTCTCAAGGTATATATGATTTTCTTGAACGTATATACCAATTACAGGTAAGGTAAACCTCCCTCACTGTAGATACGAAGCAGATACCACAAGCCTTCAGAATTTTTTGTTTTGTACACGGGGGAGAACACGGCCTCCCGTATACACTTGCCTGGATAATACGCAGTCGCGATGTAGGGGTGTATTTTTGTCGTATGCACTTACCGAATTGTGTTGGGGGATTTGTATACGGTGATTTGGTCTTGGGAAGTAGTGGCTGATTTGTGCTCACCGATTTGTGCTTCTGGATTTGTGTTCGCTGGTTTCTCTTATCTGATTTGTGTTAGTTTTACTTGCCGATTTGTGTTTGCGAGGAGGAGGAGGAGGGGGGTCGAGTCACTGCTCCTAGTCCGGTATTGTAGGTTTAATAACGATACACACAAAGCTTTGTGTATGTATATGTATGTATGTGTACAGAGCTATGCATGCGTATATTACACAAAGGAGTGTGTAAGTATGTATGCACACACAACTGTGTATGTATAATTAAACGACTGTGTTAGTCTGTGTGTCCACACGGAGCTCTGTGTATGTGTGACTACTTAGACTAGTTTGTATGTATACCAACTTTATATGTATTATTACACACAGGATCTTTACGCATTGAAGTATTCTTGGCTAGGGGGAAGCAGGTGACATGTAACCTTAATGACCCTCGTGTAATAGATAGGCTTTAAACTCCATTAACTAGTCAACAAGTCTTAATGACCCTCGTGTGGTAGATAGACTTTATATCCCATTGACCAACCAACCAGTCTTAATGACCCTCGTGTAGTAGATAGGCTTTAAACCCCATTAACCAACCAGGGAGAATTCAAAGGCCTTCTGGTGTTCCCTAATGGGGTTGAACGCTGTTGCAATAGCAGTAATTTTGAGTCACGACATTCCATCAAGTTCAATGTATCTAGTAATCCATTATCTCTCTTCCCAGGCTTCTACACCGAAGTGGTCTTGACCAAGATGGTTAGTTAATGGGGTTTAAAGTCTATCTACTACACGAGGGTCACCTGTTCACTTCCAGTCATATATACTTTAGTATCTAAAACAGAGACTATGGTATATATGTCGTGCCGAATAGGTATAACTTGTGATTTTGGTTTAAACAGCAACGCTATTCTTGCCGAATAAGACAAGCGAAAATTTGTGTATGCAATAATTTCGCAAAAATCATTCTGAACCTAACGAAAAAAATATATTTAATTGTGTTTGTTTATTATTAAATTATTGTAAACTTAATTAAATTATACTTGTTATAATAAGGTTAGGTAAGTTTTCTAAGGTTCTTTTGGTACAAAATTATTACTTTATACGTTAACATAAATGAAAAAAAATATATCTTTAAACCCATCGACCAGGTCCGTTATACTACAAAGAAATAATCTCTCTCAATTCACTAAAAAAAGGAAAAAATCTACTTTTCTTCAAGGAAGACTCAAAAGCCTATGTAAATCTACAAGATCGGCATCGATGTATGCAAATTTTCCTTCCACGGCCTTACCTCTAGTCCACGGCGGCGCCCTGGGTGCTGGAATATGTTTAAACCCGTCAAGTTATCAGGTGAGGAGGTGTTGTCGACCAGCTGACACACCCAACACAGCCCAAAAGCCCTGGGCTGTGTCGGGTGTGTCAGACTTTGGGGTCTGACACACCCAACACAGCCCATTGTATTTGACTGAAGAAACCCACTGTGTGGGCGAAACGTTTCATCAATAAAAATACCCAACTGTTGCACTTGTCTTACTCATCAACAGCTCACCACCACCACAAGTCTGAGTCTCTTGCGGTCTCGCTGGATCAGTTCGTCTGGAGTGCCTAAGAGATCGCGCGTTACAAGTATGGGTCTGAATGCCTTTAGAGCGCTCTTGGTCTAAGGAATACGAGGTTAGGTAAGGTTCGTCAGGAAACAGGACAAGTGTTTCCTGACGCTGGTCTTCAGGTTAGGTTAGGTAAGGTTTGTCAGGAAACAGGACAAGTGTTTCCTGACGCTGGTCTTCAGGTTAGGTTAGGTAAGGTTTGTCAGGAAACAGGACAAGTGTTTCCTGACGCTGGTCTTCAGGTTAGGTTAGGTAAGGTTTGTCAGGAAACAGCACAAGTGTTTCCTGACGCTGGTCTTCAGGTTAGGTTAGGTAAGGCTTGTCAGGAAACAGGACAAGTGTTTCCTGACGCTGGTATGAGTTATATGATGATCCGTAGCTGGAGGGTTTGGTCATCTGACCGAGGCCTTCCACTGGCTTACCGGTCCACCCCTCTGAAGCAAATTATAGGAATACGAGGTGCCCTCTCCTTGAATCATGAATAATAACTTGCCATTGTCCAAGTGATGTATGACCCCTACGAGATTAGCGCTTCCATATAATAATAATAATAAAATGTAAATAACAATTCATGATGATGATGATAATAATAATAATAATAATAATAATAATAATAATAATAATAATAATAATAATAATAATAAAAATAATAATAGGAGCTGCCACTACTCAAAACTACTACTACTACTATTACTAGTAAGCAATATCGGTACGAAGCAAAGTTATAGAAAAACTAGAGACGATCCAAAGGTTTGCAACTTGACTAGTCTTAACTGAGGGAGTCACAAACTAGATGAGATAGTATGAGGAGGGGCAGGGAACCATGAATCGACCCCCTACACAGGCAATTAGGTAAGCACACACACACACAAACTACCTCTTTTAGCCCCCTGCTAATCATCACCTGCTTATGGGGACTAATTACCAGCACTCACCTGGTCAGTGTATCTGATCGGTACGGGGTGTAATTTGTCTCAGGGGAAACTGCTCAATGTTGTAGCCTGTATCAGCAGCACTCTTGATGTACAGGGGAGGGTAGCAAGGTGTGATTACCGCGTCCAGGTAACTGGTCTGGGACCTTATAGAGAGTAAGTGAACATTACTGGTGAGGCCACTAGAGGGACCACTCCCTCGTGGTCCCAGGGCCACAGAGGCCACTGCTTCAATGTTTACATTTCAGGGTAAAAGTAAGACACACTCTTCTCACCCTCTAACCTTAACTCATACTGCCCTAACTTAACCTCACACTAGCTAAGTTAGCCTAAGTTAGAATAACTTAAAGCTAACTTAACATAGAATACTTGAGAATAATAAGAAGGAATATTCCAAGATCGTACAGAACAAAAAACATGAATCGAAATTAATATAGATACGAACTCTGTGTTTTGTGAAAAGTTATTATGTAAATTCTTAAATGATAAGCAAATTGGGTAATGGAAACTGTTATATTTAAGGCATATAAAAAAAAATACTTTTATTGGTAACCTAAAAAAAAATGCAAACCTAACCAAAGAAAAAGAACAAATTCTAAGCAAACTTAGGAGTTAAAATATAGGTTAGGTTAGGGTGGATTACTTTTTCCTTTGGGCTACGAAAAAAAAGCGTTTTTTACCATAGGTTCAAAATATAAAAGTTTATATTGCACAGCCTACTTAAATTTCAAGAAATTACATAATCAAATACACGATATCACATTAATGATTTCTTTAGGTTACAATTTATTCATCATAGGCCCAAAATAGGATTGTATCAATTTGGAAGCACTGAGACAATATAACTTGCAAAGATTGGTTAGGTAAAGTTTGTCAGGAAACAGGACAAGTGTTTCCTGACGCTGGTCTTAGTCTCATGATGACCCACAGCTGGAGCTTTGGATCATCTGACTGAGACCTTCCACTGGCTTACCACTCCACTCCTTTTAAAAATTATATTTATAACCATTTCATTATTCCATCTGAGTAAATCGTCTATTTCTCCAACCATTAACACGAAAAACCAAAACAAACTATGATGTTATTAAGTCTTTTTCGACTCATGGACCGTCTCTCTGTCTTGATTTGTGCCTCACAATTTTTTATCTCATATTTGCGGAGGTGTGATTGACGCGAGGCGCGAGATAGCGTCACTCTTCGCGATTTTACACGCTAAATGCTACCTTCGCTGAGGTGAAGAAATCGCACCGACAGTGTGGGTAATATTGCGATATAACAGAGTCTGCCCCCTTATTTAGAGAACGGGATGTGTGTGTGTTTCCCATTCTCTTCGTTCGACGATTTATTTCTAACTGTGGTACAGTGCAGTTTCCCGTTTTCTTTGTTCAAAAATTGATTTCCCACTTTCTTTGGTATGATTAATGCATTGGTTCCCGTTTTCTTTGTTCGGCGATACATTTTCCATTTTCTTTGGACTGATTAATGCATTGTTTTCAGTTTTCTTTGTTCTGCGATTGATTTCCCATTTTCTGTGACACAGTGCATTGTTTCCCGTTTTCTTTGAATGATACAATGCACTGCTTCCCGTTTTCTTTATTCACAGACAAAATTCATTATTACCCGTTTTCTTTGTTCAGTAATACAGTGTATTGCTTCCCATTTTTAAAATATACACTACTTCCCATTTTCTTTAAATAACATACACGGCTTCCCGTGTTCTTTAAATGATACAATGCATTATTTCCCACTTTCTTTAGTCAGTGATAAGTCGTTGTTTCCGGTTTTCTTTGAACCAATGCAGTGCTTCCCGTGTTTTATTCAGACAAAATGCATTATTTTCCGTTTTCTTTGGCCAGTAATGTATTGCATCGTTTCCTGTTTTCTTTGTCTAATTTGCGTTATTTTCCGTTTTCTTTGTTCCACGATAAATTGTATTGTTTTTCCGCTCCATTTACTGTAATTATTTAAATATATTTTTTCTCCAATGATATTGTAATTATTTTATTAATATTATTATTATTATTATTATTATTATTATTATTATTATTATTATTATTATTATTGCTACAAATATAAATATTATTAATTCTCCACTGATAGTAGATAGATTTTAAACCCCATTAACAAACCAACCATCATTTTCCTGTCTCTTTTTCTCTTTGTCTGTCTCTCTCTCCCCCTCCCTTTTTTCCTACCCACGTTCCCTCCCCATTCACGGAAGTTCCCATTACTCGTCTTCCCATCCATGGGTTGGGTCCCATACGTGAGAGACTCACCAGACTGTTACTGCTTGGTTGGTCATGTGTGTGTGTGTGTGTGTCTGTCTGTTTACTTGCTACACACACACACACACACACACACACACACACACACACACACACAGGGATGTTAGGAAGTATTTCTTCAGTCACAGAGTTGTCACTAAGTGGAATAGTCTGAGAAGTGATGTAGTGGAGGCAGGATCAATACATAGCTTTAAGAAGAGGTATGATAAAGCTCATGGAGCAGGAAGAGTGACCTAGGAGCGACCAGTGAAGAGGAGGGGCCAGGAGCTGTGACTCGACCACTGCAACCACAACTAGGTGAGTATAACTAGGTGAGTACACACACACATGTGTGTGTGTGTACTTGTACCTACAGCCATACCTGATCGTGTAACTGTGTTTCCACTAGTGAATGCATGGAATTAAGGTAACAATGCTTACGTCCTGCCTGCCTGAATGACCTCGTTCACTGCTGGCACTAACAACCTGCTGAAACTATCACAAAAAAGCGAGCTCTATTGTGTTTTAGTGATGGGGGAGGAATAGGAGGAGGAGGAGGAGGAGGAGGAGGGGAGGAGGGGAGGAGGGAGGAGGAGGAGGAGGAAAATATTACCATGTCCAGGGAAGCGTTAAACACGTAGGGAGGGTTAAAGAGCTCCTTTCCCTTGGACTTAGAGCTCTCAAGTAGCATCAAGGAAGAGAGGGAAGAGGATGAAAGGGTGGGGGTAGTTAGAAGAGAGGGTGAGGGAGAAAGGGGGTGAGGGGAAGGAAAGGGGAGTGTCGCTCCAGTTGTCATGTGAAACGGCCATGAGCAAGGGTGATGGAGGGAGGGTGATGGAGGGAGGGGTGGAGGGAGGGGTGATGGAGGGAGGGTGATGGAGGAGGGGTGGAGGGAGGGGTGATGGATGGAGGGGTGATGGAGGGAGGGGTGATGGAGGGAGGGGTGATGGAGGGAGGGGTGATGGAGGGAGGGGGTGTGAAGGAGGAGGGGTGATGGAGGGAGGGGTGATAGGGGAGGGAGTGATAGAGGGAGAGGTGATGTTGGGAGGGGTGATGGAGGAGGGAATTATAGAGGGGGAATGATGGAGGAGTGGGTATGATGGAGGGAAGGGTGTGGAGGAGGGTGATTGAGGGATAAGGTGTGATGGAGGGAGGGTGTGACGGAGGGAAGGGGTGATGGAGAGGGATGTGATGAAGGGAGGGGTGATGGAGGGAGGGGGTGATTGGAGGGGGAGGAGGTGGAGGGAGGAGCGTGGGAAAATCAGAGACCCCTACCAACAGCTTCCGGTTGCCACTGATTGCATCAAGAGAGAGAGAGAGAGAGAGAGAGAGAGAGAGAAGAGGCTGCTTTCGACCGAGTGTGTCACCAGGGCCTCTTGGCAAAACTGCAAGCACTGGGAATTTCAGGCTCTAAGCTATGTCTCCTCAGCGATTACCTTCATGGTAGGTCTCTAAGAGTATTTCTCAATGGAACAGAATCAGCAAGACATCCTATTGGGACAAGTGTTCTACAAGGAAGTGTCCTGGGACCATTGTTATGGAATGTCTACTTCAGTGACCTTCATCTCATCCCAGAATCCCATGCATATGCAGACGACTGTACTTTGACATTCACTTATCCATGAGAAGAAATGCCAGCTGCTCTAAGCTACATCAATCACCAGCTAAGAGCTATATCAGCTTGGGGAAACCTATGGCAGGTAACATTTGCACCTGAGAAGACACAAATGATGATGGTCTCTAGGCACCATGATGGTAATGCCGGCGCAGTAGTAAGTGTGAATGGGAGAGTGTTGGTACCTGGGGAAGAAGTTGATATCCTTGGGGTGAAATTTGACTCCAAACTGACCATGAAGAACCACGTTGTAAATCTTGCAAACAAGGCAACCAGGAAGCTTACAGCACTTCGCCGTATCTCGCATCTGCTTGACAGTAGGGGTTGCAAGATTCTGTATGAGGCACAAGTACGCTCACACCTGGAGTATGCTCCACTTTCTTGGTTTAACTACCCCCCCTCCCCTCTCATCTGTGACTGCTTGATAGAGTAGAGAACAGAGCAAGACGTCTCATCTCTCGCCTGGACCCATCCTGGATAGATCTGTCATTTCAGCAGAGCCTTCAACACAGGAGGGATGTGGGCGTCTTACTGTTATGTACAAGGCCAACATTGTCAAAGTACCACACTTGGCTCCACTTCGAGGACAGCGAGAAGCAAGCTTCTGTACCACAAGACGGGCAGCCAGTAGCAACTTCACTCTGGCTGTAACCTTCTCCAGAACATCACTTCATCTGAGATCATTTATCCCAGGATGACTCGAGTCTGGAACACATTCGTACAGAATTATGATATCAACGAGATAAAGTCAGTTGATCAGATGAAAATGCTGGCCCACAGATGGCTCACAGCTGGCCCACAGATGGCTCACAGCTGGCCCCCAGATGGCTCCAACTTCATCCAGTTCCCTACTTGTATGTTTCATAACAATAAAAATGCTTTCAAATGAGCTGATGTAGGTAACAGCTCTTAGCTTGTCAATAAAGTTAGGAATCCTTAACCTAACCTTGTCAAGCCCTGTAGAAGAGGAGAGAGAGAGAGAGAGAGAGAGAGAGAGAGAGAGAGAGACGCATATCCACCATCCACCACCACAACAACTACCACCATCCACCACCACAACAACTACCACCATCCACCAACAAATAACGCCAACAATCACGTAATAGAGGCAAGGATCCTACAATCAGTGTTCGTTATTACAATTACACACAGCGAAGGATCCGTCTTGTACATTCTCTCTCTCTCTCTCTTTTCAACATTATTCACTCTATATTAGTATTCAAAATAATGCGAGATGTATTTATCTTACTACCTGGAGGGGGTTCCGGGGGTCAACGCCCCCGTAGCCTGGTCCGTGACCAGTCCCCGTGGTGGATCAGGACCTGATCAACCAGGCTGTTACTGTTGGCCGCATGCAACCCAACGTACGAAGCAAATCCCGGCTGGTCTGGTATTGACTTTAGGTGCCTCTCCGGCGCCTTCTTGAAGACAGCCAGGGGTCTTAAAGACAGCCAGTGGTCTTGAAGACAGCCAGGGGTCTTGAAGACAGCCAGAGGTCTTGAAGACAGCCAGGGGTCTTAAAGACAGCCAGGGGTCTTGAAGACAGCCAGGGGTCTTGAAGACAGCCAGAGGTCTTGAAGACAGCCAGGGGTCTTGAAGACAGCCAGGGGTCTTGAAGACAGCCAGGGGTCTTGAAGACAGCCAGGGGTCTTGAAGACAGCCAGGGGTCTTGAAGACAGCCAGGGGTCTTGAAGACGGCCAGGGGCCTTGAAGACGGCCAGGGGTCTTGAAGACAGCCAGGGGTCTTGAAGACAGCCAGGGGTCTTGAAGACAGCCAGGGGTCTTGAAGACAGCCAGGGGTCTTGAAGACAGCCAGGGGTCTTGAAGACAGCCAGGGGGCTTAAAAACAGCCAGGGGTCTTGAAGACAGCCAGGGGTCTTGAAGACAGCCAGGGGTCTTGAAGACAGCCAGGGGTCTTGAAGACAGCCAGGGGTCTTGAAGACAGCCAGGGGTCTTGAAGACAGCCAGGGGTCTTGAAGACAGCCAGGGGTCTTGAAGACAGCCAGGGCCTTGAAGACAGCCAGGGTCTTGAAGACAGCCAGGGTCTTGAAGACAGCCAGGGGTCTTGAAGACAGCCAGGGGTCTTGAAGACGCCAGGGGCCTTGAAGACGCCAGGGTCTTGGAAGCAGCCAGGGTCTTGAAGAAGCCAGGAGTCTTGAGACGCCAGGGCCTTGAAGACAGCCTGGGGTCTTGAAGCAGCCAGGGGTCTTGAAGACAGCCAGGGGTCTTGAAGACAGCCAGGTCTTGAAGACAGCCAGGGGTCTTGAAGACAGCCAGGGGCCTTGAAGACGGCCAGGGGTCTTGAAGACAGCCAGTGGTCTTGAAGACAGCAAGGGGTCTTGAAGACAGCCAGGGGTCTTGAAGACAGCCAAGGGTCTTGAAGACAACCAGTGGTCTTGAAGACAGCCAGGGGTCTTGAAGACAGCCAGGGGTCTTGAAGACAGCCAGGGGTCTTGAAGACTGCCAGGAGTCTATTGGTAATCCCCCTTATGTATGCTTGGAGGCAGTTGAATAGTCTTGGGCCCCTTACACTTATTACATACTAATCCTGTCTGTTCTCTTTGTTATTCAGTTTGTTCTCTGTCCTGTTCTAGTTTCTATGAGTTACGATCTGTTAGATCTGTACCGATCTGTTACTTACTAGATAGTTAGGTATTGGGATTTAAAATCTACTACACGAGGGTCGTTAAGACTGGTTGGTCGGTTAATGGGGTTTAAAGTCTATCAACTACACGAGGGTCAGTAGACAGGCTTTAAACCCCATTAACCAACCAACGAGTCTTAACGACCTTCGTGTAGTAGATAGATTTCAAACCCCATTAACCAACCAACCAGTCTCAATGACCGTCGTGTAGTAGATAGGTTTTAAACCCCATTAAGCATCCAACCAGTCTCAATGACCGTCGTGCAGTAGATAGGATTTAAACATCATTAACCAATCAACCAGTCTTAATGACCCTCGTGTAGTAGATAGATTTTAAACCCCATTAACAAACAAACCAGTCTCAATGACCTCCATTACCATCCCAAAAGGAACTCTCCTCAGTCACTTAGCCCAGGAACTCAAAGTGACCCGAAACACCACCTTGTGGAACACCAGGGACCCCAAAACATCACCCTGTGGAACATCAGGGACCCCAAAACATCACCCTGTGGAACACCAGGGACCCCAAAACATCACCCTGTGGAACACCAGGGACCCCAAAACATCACCTTGTGGAACACCAGGGACCCCAAAACATCACCTTGTGGAACACCAGGGACCCCAAAACATCACCTTGTAGAACACCAGGGACCCCAAAACTTTACCCTGTGGTACAGCAGGCAACCGCATCCTCACAGTCAGCTTGCCTGCAACGCGCAGACACAAAACGCAGCCATAAAAGGAATTTCTCCGCCCACCGCGTCGATTACCTACCTCTTACGGCGCTCCGTTGTAAACAGAAAAAAAACAGAAGAAAACCGCAGGGCGGAACCACCGGTGTTGTGATTGGTGTCAAGATGCTGACGTCACGCCAGAGATAGCCAATCAGAGTCACGTATTACCTCAAGCACCACTCTTGCCCACGTCATTCAACTCTCTCTTATTTAACCTTTCGCTCACCTTTTCTCTCCCGTGTGAAACGCTTCGGGGGGGTATTGAGGCAGGATAAGACCGGTGATTTGGTGCAAGGAAGGAAGGAGGACCAGGGAGGAAGGAGGAAGGGAGATAAAGGGGGAAAAAAGGAGGAATTTGCAACACCTATTCCTTCGTGTTATTCATTAGAGTTGACGCCATCTTTGTTGTGCTTGGGCGATCACCCCCCCCCCTTGCCTTCCTTCCTTCCTTCCTTCCTTCCTTCCTTCCTTCCTTCCTTCCTTCCTTCCTTCCTTCCTTCTTTCCCTTCTTCCTTCCATGGCGCGAACTCTGAACAAATCCACGACCATATATGGAAAAATTAGAATATTTAGATGAAGAAGAGAAGAGGAGGAAGAAGAAGAAGAAGAAGAAGAAGAAGAAGAAGAAGAAGAAGAAGAAGAAGAAGAAGAAGAAGAAGAAGAAGAAGAAGAAGAAGAAGAAGAAACGTTTGAAAGTATTTAAGAAGTCCAAGAATGGATGGAAAAAAGTTGAAGGAATAATAGCAGAGAGAGAGAGAGAGAGAGAGAGAGAGAGAGAGAGAGAGAGAGAGAGGAGAGAGAGAGAGAGAGAGAGACCGTGTTGGAGAAGTGGCATGGAACTGACAGTAGAGATGGAAGTAGATGGTAGACGTGGGCTACAACTACTGTCTTGACTACTCTACTGTCACTCACAGAACTGTGTCTACCAGTAGTTCTGGCTACTACCACCAGTTCTACTATCACAACTATCTACATCTACCACCACTACTACTACTACTACTGCCTCAGTTACCTGTCAACTAACAGCACCAGGACAAGTGCTGAACAAACATCCAGACTAATTTCAGATTGCCCCATCTACTGAATATATATGACTGTCTGTTTGCGTTGAGTGGCTGAGAGAGAGGCAGCGAGTGTACCAGGCAACGTCTCTCCCTCCTCCCTATCACTTAGCACGTTCTCTGACACATAGAACAAGTTGTACTGACCTAACAAGCTTGATTGATAGATTTACACTGAACATGCGAGTCCTGAAGGGTCTGTCAACTCCTCCCTCCAGGACACCATGTATCTAGTTAAATCCTATTCTAGGTCACCATGTATCTACCTGTATCCTATTCTAGCACACTATGTATGTAGATGAATCCTATTCTAGGACACCATGTATCTAGTTAAATCCTATTCTAGGTCACCATGTATCTAGTTAAATCCTATTCTAGGTCACCATGTATCTAGTTAAATCCTATTCTGGGACACCATGTACCTAGCTGTATCCTATTTTAGGACACTATGTAGATGAATCCTATTCTAGGACACCATGTATCTAATTAAACCCTATTCTAGGACACCATGTACCTAGCTGTATCCTATTCTAGCACACTATGTATGTAGATGAATCCTATTCTAGGACTCCATGTATCTAGTTAAATCCTATTCTAGGACTCCATGTATCTAGTTAAATCCTATTCTAGGGCACCATGTATCTCGCTGAATCCTATACTAAGAGAGTGCTTGTTCAGCTAGTTCTTGAAAGCACTGCCTTCACTCACACAACGACAGCTTGAACAATACACAAATCACCAGCACACAGAAGACAGAAGCTCACGACAATTTAAGCTTACGACGACTTAAGCTTACGACGACGTAAGCTTACGACGACGTAAGCTTACGACGACTTAAGCTCACGACGACGTAAGCTCCTCTTTCCCATGTGTGACTTATTTCTGCATTGTTCCAGTCACGTTATTGTGCCTTTTTGTTCTCTAATTGCTGAAGGTTTGTTCCAGAGTGAAGGAGAGACAGTCAGTGTTTTTTTAAAAAATATATTAATCAAAGACTCATTACTAATATAATTATTAGTGTAAATCTCGCAAAGATGGCCTTTAAGAAATGAAGGTTGATTATTTGGGGAGGAAATGGAGGTCAGACAAGTGATGGAGGAGAATGAGATGAGAGAATGATGAAGTCTTGGTCGGTAAATTTGCCTAAGAATGAGGAAGAGTTGTAGAGAGAGATTAATAAGTTTGAAAAAAAGAGTTTTAGGGAGAGATTCATAAGTTTAGAAAGCCCGGGGAGAAATGCATTTTCCGACGAACATCAATTTTTAGCTAAAATATTCATATATGTTACTCGAAAAAAATGATATAACTTGTCTTACTTTTTCCATAAAATGCAACATTAGCAGCAGTTTCGATTAACAGTGTGCTAATTTATGTATTTTAGTAGGGAAAGTCCATTGACTCTGGGATGCTGGAGGGAATACTTAATAAGATGTTGATGTTGAGAGGGAAACTGTAGTTTCATGCATTGGGCAGGGAGGTATAACATCTTGTAGGAGTTAGGAAGATCCAGATGTGAGTGTGGAGGGAGGTGCGTGAAACAGTAAGTAGAATAAAGGGGGTGAAGCACCTGACATTGATGGGATCATGAAAAACAGTAAAAAAACAGGAGGGGATATAATTGGTACATTTCTTTAGTCAATTCATGAAAGATTGGTAGGTATCTAGGGACTGGCAGAGAACACATATACTTCCTTTGTATAAGGAAAAGGGGGACATAAGAGAGTGTAAGAATTATAGGGGAATAAGCTTATTGAGTATACCTGGTAAAGTGTATGGTAGACTTTTTATTGAAAGCATTAAGAGTAAGATGGAGAGCAAGACTGCAAATGAACAAGGAGGCTTTAGGAAGTATAGGGAGTGTGTAGACCAAGTGTTTATAGTGAAACATATAGGTGAACAATATTTAGATAAAAGTATGGGAATTTTTGTTGCCTTTATGAATTAAAGGAGAGCATATGATAGTGTGGACATGAAAGAAATGTGACAGACGTTGCAGGTGTATGGAATAGGTGGGAGGTTACTGAAAACAGTTAAGAGTTTTTACGAGGATAGTGAGGCTCAGGTTAGAGTATGTTGGAGAGAGAGAGAGGGAGAATATTTCCTAGTAAAAGTAGGCCTTAAACAGGGATGTGTGATGTCACCGTGGTTGTTCAATATATTTATAGATGGGGTTGTAAGAGAAGTGAATGTTAGGGTGTTGGCAAGAGGTGTGGGATTAAAAGATAATAATCTAACACAAAGTGGGAGTTGTCACAGTTGCTTTTTGCCGATGACACTGTGCTTTTGGAAGATTCTAAAGAGAAACTGAAATGGGTAGAGCAGGAATTAGGGAGGGTGAGTCAGAGAAGGAAACTATAAATACCGAAGAACAAGATGATGAGAATAACATAAAAGTTTAGGCAAGGAAAGAGTGTATATTAAACTGCATAAAGGAAGTATGGAGGAAGTGAATGTTTTCAGATATCTGGGAGTGAACACGTCGGAGGAAACATCTATGAAAGATGAGGTGAACGATGGAATACAGTAGATGAGACTAGAATGTAGGTGGAACACTCAGGCTGTGGTAAGAAAGAATTTCATGCATGGAAGCAGAAAGGGAGGATGTATGAGAATATAGTGACACTAACATTTTTGCATAGGTGTTAAGCATGGGTTTAAAACGTTGCAGCAAGAAGACGGTGTAACGTATCGAGGATAAATTTTTCATAAGGGCTGAGGAGAGATTCTGAAGATTGTTTGGGCATATAGAGAGTATAGAGAGGAATAGGATGACCAAGAAGGTGTATAAATCTGGGGTGGAGGTCAGGAAAGGTAGGGGTCATATCTGATAAGGTTGGAGGGGAGGAGTAAAGGTTTTGAGTGCTTGGGGCTTGAATATCCAACAGGGTTGTGAGAGTGCATTAAATAGGAGTGAGTGGAGACAAGTGTTTTTTTGTGAGTGGATGTGCTGTTGGAGTGTGAGCAAGGTAACATCTATGAAGGGAGTCAGTGAAATAGGTTGAAGGACTTGAGTCCTGGAGGTGGGAAGTACAGTGCCTGCACTCTGAAGGATGAGTAAGGATGTTACAGTACTGGAGGTGGGAAGTACAGTGCCTGTACTCTGAAGGATGAGTGAGGATGCTACAGTCCTGGAGGTGGGAAGTACAGTACCTGCACTCTGAAGGATGAGTGAGGATGTTACAGTCCTGGAGGTGGGAAGTACAGTACCAGCACTCTGAAGGATGAGTGAGGATGTTACAGTCCTGGAGGTGGGAAGTACAGTACCTGCACTCTGAAGGATGAGTGAGGATGTTACAGTCCTGGAGGTGGGAAGTACAATACCTGCACTCTGAAGGATGAGTGAGGATGTTACAGTCCTGGAGGTGGAAAGAACAGTACCTGTACTCTGAAGGACGAGTAAGGATGTTACAGTACTGGAGGTGGGAAGTACAGTGCCAGCACTCTGAAGGATGAGTAAGGATGTTACAGTACTGGAGGTGGGAAGTACAGTACCTGTACTCTGAAGGATGAGTGAGGATGTTACAGTCCTGGAGGTGGGAAGTACAGTACCTGCACTCTGAAGGATGAGTGAGGATGTTACAGTCCTGGAGGTGGGAAGTACAGTACCAGCACTCTGAAGGATGAGTGAGGATGTTACAGTCCTGGAGGTGGGAAGTACAGTCCTGCACTTGAAGGAGTGGATTTAGTGGGGTAGTACAGTGCCTGACTCTGAAAGGATGAGGGTAGTTTCAGTCAAGGTGGGAAGTACAGTGACTCATCTGAGGATGAGAGTGAGGATGTTACAGTCTGAGGTGGGAAGTACAGTGCTGCACTCTGAGAGGTGAGTAAGTTCATCTGAGAGTGGAGTACAGTGCCTGACTGAAGAAGTGAGATGTTCAGTCTGAAGGTGGGAAGTACAGTGCCTGATCTGAAGATGAGTGGTTTCACTGGGGGGGGGGGGGGGGGGGGGGGGGGGGGGGGGGGGGGGGGGGGGGGGGGGGGGGGGGGGGGGGCTCTGAGGGTGATGTATCTGTGGAAGTAGTCCACTCTGAGAGGTGGATTTCGCTGAGTGGATAGTCCTGACTCTGAGAGGGAGATTCAGTCTGGGTGGAATCAGTGTGCACTCTAGAGGGATTTAGTCGGTGAAGTACAGTGCCTGCACCTGAAGGAGGTGAGATGTTCAGTCTGGAGGTAAGCAGTGCCTGCACTCTGAAGGAGGTGGATATTCAGTCCAGTGGGAAGTACAGTGCTGCACTCTGAAGAGAGGTAGGATGTTACAGTCCTGGAGGTGGAATCAGTGCTGCCTCTGAGAGGTGGATTTCAGTCTGAGGGGAAGTCAGTCCTGCACTCTGAAGAGAGTGAGGATTTAAGTCCTAGGTGGAAGTACAGTGCCTGCACTCTGAGAAGTGAGATGTTACAGTCCTGAGTGGAAGTACAGTGCTGCACTCTGAAGGAGGTGGGATGTTACAGTCCTGAGGGGAAAGTCTGCTCTGAGATGGGTAGGATGTTACAGTCTGAGGTGAAGTACAGTCTGCACTCTGAAGGAGGTGGATGTTCAGTCTGAGTGAAGTCAGTGCCTACTCTGAGAGGTGGATTTACAGTCTGGAGGGAAGACAGTGCCTGCACTCTGAAGAGGTGGATTTAAGTCTGGGTGAATAAGTGCCTACTCTGAAGAGGGAGATTTACAGTCTGAGTGGAATACAGTGCTGCACTCTGAAGGGGTGGATTTACAGTCTGAGTGGAAGAAGTGCCTGCACTCTGAAGGAGTGAGGATGTTCAGTCTGGAGGGTGGAAAGTGAAGTGACCTGCACTCTGAAGGAGGTGGAGATGTTACAGTCTGGAGGTGGGAAGTACAGTGCCTGCACTCTGAAGGAGGGTAGGATGTTACAGTCCTGAGGTGGGAAGTACAGTGCCTGCACTCTGAAGAGTGGGATGTATACAGTCTGGAGAGTGGGAATACAGTGCCTGCACTCTGAAGAGATGAGTGGGATGTTACAGTCTGGAGGTGGGAAGTACAGTGCCTGCACTCTGAAGGAGGGTAGAGATGTTACAGTCCTGGAGGTGGGAAGTACAGTGCCTGCACTCTGAAGAGGGTGAGGATGTTACAGTCCTGAGTGGGAAGTACAGTGCCTGCACTCTGAAGGGAAGGTGGGATGTTACAGTCCTGGAGTGGGAAGTACAGTGCCTGCACTCTGAAGAGAGGGTGGGAATGTTACAGTCCTGGAGGTGGGAAGTACAGTGCCTGCACTCTGAAGGAGGTGAGATGTTACAGTCCTGGAGTGGAAGTACAGTCCTGCACTCTGAAGAGAGGGGTGAGATGTTACAGTCTGGAGGGGAAGTACAGTGCCTGCACTCTGAAGGAGGTGGATGTTCAGTCCTGGAGAGTGGGAAGTACAGTGCCTGCACTCTGAAGGAGGTAGAGATGTTCAGTCTGGAGGTGGGAAGTACAGTGCCTGCACTCTGAAGGAGGGTGAGATGTTACAGTCCTGGAGTGGGAAGTACAGTGCCTGCACTCTGAAGGAGGTTGGATTTACAGTCTGGAGGTGGGAAGTACAGTGCCTGCACTCTGAAGAGGGTGGAGATGTTACAGTCCTGAGTGAGAAGTACAGTGCCTGCACTCTGAAGGAGGTGGAGATGTTACAGTCTGGAGGTGGAATCAGTGCCTGCACTCTGAAGGATGGTGGGATGTTACAGTCTGGAGTGGGAAGTACAGTCCTGCACTCTGAAGGAGAGTGGGATGTTACAGTCCTGGAAGTGGGAAGTACAGTGCCTGCACTCTGAAGAGGTGGGATGTTCAGTCTGGAGGTGGAAGTACAGTGCCTGCACTCTGAAGAGGGTGAGATATTACAGTCCTGGAGGTGGAAGTACAGTGCCTGCACTCTGAAGGAGGTAGGATGTCAGTCCTGAGTAAGTACAGTGCCTGCACTCTGAGGAGGTGGATGTTACAGTCTGGAGGTGGAAGTACAGTGCCTGCACTCTGAAGAAGGTGGAGATGTTACAGTCCTGGAATGGAAGTACAGTGCCTGCACTCTGAAGGATGAGTGTGGATGTTACAGTCCTGGAGTGGGAAGTACAGTGCCTGCACTCTGAAGGAGGGTGGGATGTTACAGTCTGAGGTGGGAAGTACAGTGCCTGCACTCTGAAGGATGAGTGAGGATGTTCAGTCTGGAGGTGGAAGTACAGTGCCTGCACTCTGAAGGAGGGTGAGATATTTCAGTCCTGGAGGTGGGAAGTACAGTCCTGCACTCTGAGATGGTGGAGGAATGTTACAGTCTGGAGGTGGGAAGTACAGTGCCTGCACTCTGAGAAGGAGTGGGATGTTACAGTCTGGAAGTGGGAAGTACAGTGTCTGCACTCTGAAGGAGGGTAGGGATGTTACAGTCCTGGAGGTGGGAAGTACACTGACTGCACTCTGAAGGAGGTGGAGATATTACAGTCCTGGAGTGGAAGTACAGTGCCTGCACTCTGAAGGAGATGGAATGTTACAGTCCTGGAGGTGGAAGTACAGTGCCTGCACTCTGAAGGATGAGTGAGGATGTTACAGTCCTGGAGGTGGGAAGTACAGTGCCTGCACTCTGAGAGGATGAGTGAGGATGTTACAGTCCTGGAGGTAGAAGTACAGTACCTGCACTCTGAAGGAGGAGTGAGATGTTACAGTCCTAGAGTGTGAAGTACAGTGCCTGCACTCTGAAGGATGGTGAGGATGTTACAGTCCTGGAGGTGGGAAGTACAGTGCCAGCACTCTGAAGGAGAGTGAGGATGTTACAGTCCTGGAGGTGGGAAGTGACAATGCCTGCACTCTGAAGGATGAGTGAGGATGTTACAGTCCTGGAGGTGGGAAGTACAGTACCTGCACTCTGAAGGATGAGTGAGGATGTTACACTTGAGAGAGACATCTCAACTGTGATATCAACACACTTCTGGCAACACAGCTACTGACTGAATGATGGTAAACCTGTTTCCTCTCTCTCGAGTCTCCCTCCCTGGACCACCACCCATGTGTCAAAACACAGAATAAAGAGCAATAATAAAAACTAGAAATAATAAAGAGAACTGAATAAGCAGAAAATAATGAATGATGATCCGACTAAAAGGAGGGGCAGCTCCGATCCCCCGGATCAAGAGGGCAGAAGCCACGCTGGAGAAGAGGATTGGATCACTTCTTAGGGAAGAGTTGGAATCTCCGCCAGGAATTAATGTGAATTTTTTTGCGCCCTTCCGTTTGTAGCTGGTGAGGGGCTCTGGATCCAAGGTTTTTGGAGCTTCCCGCTTCCTACACCTTGGATCGAGAGTCTTTCCCCTAGCATCAAGACACACTGATGTTAAGGGGAGTCTAGACGTGTGAGAGAGAGAGAGAGCGAGAGAGAGAGAGAGAGAGAGAGAGAGAGAGAGAGAGAGAGAGAGAGAGAGAAAAAAAAAAGAGAGAGAGTAGATGAAAAGAGAGAGAGAGAGAGAGAGAGAAAAGAGAGAGAGAGAGAGAGAGAGAGAGAGAGAGAGAGAGAGAGAGAGAGAGAGAGAGAGAGAGAGAGAGAGAGAGAGAGAGAGAGATAAAGAGAGATCCTTTTTCCCCCACGTCAACAGAAGCTCATATTAACACCCACTAATTAACCTAACAGGAGTACGAGGCTAACTATCCCTGGTAACGATGGTAGTGGTGGATGTGGAGGCCGTGTGGGTATGTGGGCAGGAGTGCCCCAAGGCAGTAGCACCCATCCCTCTCCATTAACCCCCTTCTTAAAAGCTCTTTACCGAGCTCTAATATGAAAAAAAAAAAATCACATTTGTGTTTTTGGAGACGCTCTATATATGGAAAAGTTAGCTGCGCTATCACTGGATCTTCACGTTCTTCTTTTGTTTTTTTAACTTGTTGGTGCTCACCTCTAATGCTCCGGAGGCTCCGCCCATTGCTGGGTTTCCGAGGCTTCTATTGGCCCGTCGGGGCAGGTAAGTCTCCTCTGGTTGGTCCGAATTGACGTCAGTTTTAAAATTAACCCAACCGGAACGCGGCAGGGCACGACCGTGTGGCCAATACTGGAAGGGAAGGTTAGAACACGTGCGACCGTGTAACTGGCAGGGTGTGTGTGTGTGTGTGCTCTCCCCCTGTCTCTCCCCCTGTCTCTCTCCGTCCCTCTACTTGAGTGACCTGAAGACCAATAAGGAGGGGAGAGATAAAGGCTCTAGTCTCTCCAGTCTCCCGTCTCGCTTCATCGTGGCGTTCCAGCAAATGTACAAAGAGCATCGACAAGCACTTAGAAAGAGCGACTCAACAAGCCTGGGTTACCTTTGGATTGTTCCAGTCATACGGTACAGTGATTTGGATTCTCCCAAGTAGTGTTGGTCTTGGCCCGGGAACCCTGACAACACCTCGGATAACAAGAAAAACAAAACCCTGTCTACTCAAGCTTCTCCATTCCGACCTATGTTATGACCTCGTCCGTAGATAGAGAAATGGATGCCTTACGCATTTCTACACGAGAGAAATGTTGATAAAGAATTAATTAAGAAGTGTTGATGGACTTGTATTTAGGAACAAGGAAATTAAAGATTATTCTCGCCTGTGTTTGTGTTTATATCTTAAAAACAAAGACAGAAGCCACATTAATCGATTTTTCTTGCACAAGAACTAATGCATAGAAACTGTATATACACAAAAAAATTATCCTACACGTATCAGTAATCGTTTGTTTTCAGTTTGAAACAAAAAGATGAAATCGTATACAAACTCTTGAGTGATTCCTTCGTTGGCGGAAAAATCTCAGCGTATCGGAGGCTGGATCTTACGATGCCACCAGCATCCTCATACACACGAAAGATTTAATCTCAGTGAAGTCCTTCATCACCAAATATCCACATTCTCCAATCATTTATATATATATAAAACACCAAGGCGTGTCTGACACGCGTTTTTTAGGAGGGTGTTTGTGTGTGTGTGTGTGAGTGAGTGTGGTGGTGGCGAGTGTGTGTACATTCCTCTACTTCACGAGAAGTGGCCCTTCGATGTTACAGCAATGGTGGAGTTAGTGGAGAGGGTTGAACACTACAAAGATACCACCTTTAAGTACCATCATCCATACCTGCCTCACGGGAGCTCAACGGCAGAGATTTCCGAGGTTAGTAACTCCTACTATCGGTAGACAGTGCCCTCACGTTGGTAAATAAGACCAGGGCTGGATTAAGGCATGGGCTATAGGGGCTGGAACCCAGGGACCTCCGCCAGCTGGAGGGCCTCCAGCTGGCGAAAAGTTGTGAAAAATGTACACAGCTACTGCTGTAAGTTAACGTATACGATGAACTCTTGACTCTTGTTATTAATTTTTGATAGAAATCTAAAGAGTGAATCTATATAAGGGGCCCTCACAGTGCCTGTAGCCCAGGGGCCTACAAAATCTTAATTCGGCTCTGAATAAGACACAAGTGCACCATTGTACTGCCCAAACGGCAGTCATCTGAAAAAGTCAGCGATATAAACAAAACGATCCGGCATTAAAGACACAGAAATGATGTTCTTGTATCTTATTCACCAATTTTTGCTTCAGAAACACCTGCGTATGTTTACTGAGAGGCAATTCACCTGCCCAACAGAGACTTGAGAACAGAGACTTGAGGACAGAGACTTTACTACTGGTTAATAAAACCTGTTCACAAATCTTTACCAGTCTATATATCTGTCAGTAAAGATACCCAGGTGTTGCACATCTGTCTAATTCACCAACCTGTCTGTATTATACCCTATAATTTAAGGTTTCAAGACTATCGGCTGCCTGCTTCTTCGGTAAAATCAACCCCTGTACCAGGACCAATTAATCCGCCTGTAATCCCGATACTAATGTTATTAAAACATTAATCCCTAATATAGGCCTAAACTTTGTGGTGGTGGTAATATAGGCCTAAAGCTTAGGAATACAATCTATCGTTATTTTGTCTGTGTAAAATTGACACATTTAAAGTTCATCGACTGTGCCAGAGTCATTAAGGTTTAATTTCACTTGTAAAGTTCCTTTAAAATGGCTTTAAGTCATTAGATAGATATTAAAATAGATTATGTTTATGCAGACACATGCAAATTTTGGTGTGTGATATATTCATTAAGATATATACACATCTACATTTATATTGCGTATATACCTAGAGATATACACATCTGTATATAAAACGACAGATATATACATCTCAGTGTATATGCCTCAAAAGATATACACATCTTGGAGTATGTAAGTCCTGAAACATGCACATCTCGGTGCATATACACTGAGAGATATACACATCTGGGATATATATATATATATATATATTTATTTATTATTATTATTAACACAAGGCAGGGTGGCCAAAAAAAGAAAAACTTTCACCATCATTCACGCCATCACTGTATTGCCAGAGGCGTGCTTACACTACAGTTATAAAACTGCAACATTAACACCCCTCCTTCAGAGGGACGGCACTGTACTTCCCATCTCCAGGAATCAAGTCCGGCCTGCCGGTTTCCCTGAATCCCTTCATAAATGTTACCTTGCTTACACTCCAACAGCACGTCAAATATTAAAAACCATTTGTCTCCATTCGCTCCTATCTAACACTCACACATGCTTGTTGGAAGTCCAAGCCCCTCGCACCCAAAACCTCCTTTACCCCCTCCCTCCAACCTTTCCTATGCCGACCTCTACCCCGTCTTCCCTCCACTACAGATTTATACACTCTCGAAGTCATTCTATTTTGTTCCATTCTCTCTACATGTCCGAACCACCTCAACAACCCCTCCTCAGCCCTCTGGATAATAGTTTTGGTTATCTCGCACCTCCTCGTAATTTCCAAACTACGAATTCTCTGCATTATATTCAAACCACACATTGACCTCAGACATGACATCTCCACTGCCTCCAGCCTTCTCCTTGTTGCAACATTCACAACCCATGTCTCACACCCATATAAGAGTGTTGGTATAACTATACTCTCATACATTCCCCTCTTTGCTTCCATGGACAAAGTTCTTTGTCTCCACAGACTCCGAAGTGTACCACTCACCTTTTTCCCCTCGTCAATTCTATGATTCACCTCATCCTTCATAGACCCATCTGCTGACATGTCCACTCCTAAATATCTGAACACATTCACCTCCTCCATACTCTCTCCCTCCAATCTGATATCCAATCTTTCGTTACCTAATCTTTTTGTTATCCTCATCACCTTACTCTTTCCTATATTCACTTTTAATTTTCTTCTTTTACATACCCTACCAAACTCATCCACCAACCTCTGCAACTTCTCTTCAGAATCCCCCAAAAGCACAGTGTCATCAGCAAAGAGCAACTGTGACAACTCCCACTTTGTATTTGATTCTTTATCTTTTAACCCCACACCTCTTGCCAACAACCGAGCATTCACTTCTCTTACAACCACATCTATAAATATATTGAACAACAGTGGTGACATCACACATCCTTGTCTAAGGCCCACTTTTACTGGGAAATAGTCCCCTTCCCTCCTACACACTCTAACCTGAGCCTCACTATCCTCATAAAAACTTTTCACTGCTTTCAATAACCTACCTCCTATTCCATACATATCCAACATCTGCCACATTGCTCCCTATCTACCCTGTCATACGCCTTTTCCAAATCCATAAATGCCACAAGAACCTCTTTACCCTTATCTAAATACTGTTCACCTATATGTTTCACTGTAAACACTTGGTCTACACACCCCCTACCTTTCCTAAAGCTTCCTTGTTCATCTGCTATCCTGCTTTCTGTTTTACTCTTAATTCTTTCAATAATAACTCTACCATACACTTTACCAGGTATACTCAACACACTTATTACCCTATAATTTTTGCACTCTCTTTTGTCCCCTTTGCCTTTATACAAAGGAAATATGCATGCTCTCTGCCAATCCCTAGGTACCTTACCCTCTTCCATACATGTATTAAATAATAGCACCAACCACTCCAAAACTATATCCCCACCTGCTTTTAACATTTCTATCTTTATCCCATCAATCCCAGCTGCCTTACCCCCTTTCATTCTACCCACTGCCTCACGAACTTCCCCTACACCCACAACTGGCTCTTCCACACTCCTACAAGATGTTATTCCTCCTTGCCCTACACACGAAATCACAGCTTCCCTGTCTTCATCAACATTTAACAACTCCTCAAAATATTCCCTCCATCTTCCCGATACCTCTAACTCTCCATTTAATAACTCTCCTCTCCTATTTTTAACTGTCAAATCCATTTGTTCTCTAGGCTTCCTCAACTTATTAATCTCACTCCAAAACCTTTTCTTATTTTCAACAAAATTTGCTGATAACAACTCACCCACTCTCTGATTTGCTCTCTTTTTACATTGCTTCACCACTCTCTTAACCTCTCTTTTTCTTTCTTATTACTCTCTTTACATCATCATTCCACCAATCGCTCTTCTTCCCTCCCGCACCCACTTTCCTGTAACCACAAACTTCTGCTGAACACTCTAACACTACCTTCTTAAACCTACCCCATACATCTTCAACCCCGTTGCCTATACTGTCACTAGCCCATCTGTCCTCCAATAGTATGTATATATATATATATATATATATATATATATATATATATATATATATATATATATATATATATATATATCATTGTGGATTGTTGTGAAATATTAATATAGGAGAAAGATTCGAAGATTTACGTGTGTTTTATAGATGTTTAAAAGCCTGTTTTTATGTCTGTTTTAATAGGTATTTTTCTCAATGTTCTTATATATATTATTATATATATATATATATATATATATATATATATATATATATATATATATATATATATATATATAATATATATATATATATATATATATATATATATATATATATATATATATATATATATATATATATATATATATATATATATATATATATATATATTTGTGTGTGTGTGTGTGTGTGTGTGTGGGTATTCACATAATTCTACTCACCTAATTGTGGTTGCAGGGGTAGAATTTTAGCTCCTGGCCCCGCCTCTTCACTGTGTGTGTGTGTATTTACGTCCATGTGTGTGTGGTACTGTGTATACATCACTACGTACACAAATGAACGTTCTATGACGCAAAATAAATCAAGTTACCATTCAGTTCGGTGAGGTTAATCCCAGACGAGTAATCCCCTAAGCTTGGTAAATCCCTGCACAGCATCTAAACCTTGGCAGAGTTAACCGTGGATTAACAAGGGATTAATATCAGATTTACAGTGGATTAACTCTGGATTAATAATAAGATTTAAATAAATCAATAAAGGGGGATTTATTCACAAGATGCAATCCTATCTAGACGAAAGATATCAACATATAGATCAATTCAACATATCTCCTTGTAATCCCTTAATCCTAAGGGGATTTAAACTTATAAGGGGCTGCTGAAATCCCCAAGGGGGATTTAATCCTCAATGAGATTTAATTCAAACAGCTTCAGATTGCAAGTACCAAATAATTTAAAATATGCTGGAGGCAGATTCAACACGCAGCTTCAAGAAGAGGTATGAAAGGATCCAAGAGTACAGGAATCAGATAAAGCTCTACACCGAGTAAAACGTGACTTGCTAAAGCTCTAGAGAGAGAAACATGGCTTGATAAACCCGACTATTGTTGGCGATTTCTTGCCTGGTTTAATTTTGTTTCAATACAAGACTCGTTTATCTTCAGTAATAAGTGCGTGAGTGTTTGTTTATCTGAGGTGGTGTTTGTGTATGGTAATGAGCACGTGAGTGTGCTCACACCTACGTACCAGGGAGTGCTAGGAACACACACACACACACACACATATACATAGCCTGGAGACAGTCACAGTCAGACTGACAGACGGACAGCCACTTACAATAGCAGTACGGATAGATAGTCTTCCTACGAAGGGCTGGCGACTAAAGAGAGTCCCTCTGACTAAGATGGTAATTCAGCTGAGCCAGCTGTAAGACCAGCTGTGGGACCAGCTGTGAGACCAGCTGTGGGACCAACTGTAGGACCAGCTCTGGGTCCAACTGTAGAACCAACTGTGGGGCCAGCTCTGGGTTCAACTGTGGGACCAGCTCTGGGTTCAACTGTGGGATCAACTGTGGGGCCAGCTCTGGGTCCAACTGTGGGACCAGCTCTGGGTCCAACTGTGGGACCAGCTCTGGGTCCAACTGTGGGACCAGCTTTGGGACCAGCTCTGGGACTAGCTCTGGGACCAGCTGTGAGTGTGTGTTTACTCACCGAGTTGTGTTTACGGGGGTCGAGACTCAGCTCCTGGCCCCGCCTGTTCTAAATCACCTAAATCATCATCACTAACTAGTTCCTGCCTCTTGGACCCCTGTCATACCAGCTCTTGAAGCTGTGTCTTCCACCAGTGTCACCTTGCTCCTGGTCCTCTTAATTCACTCTATCCATATCTCCGGTATCATTTCCTCTTAGTATTTTACATGTCGTAATCATATCTCCTCTTGTTGTCAGGTTGGGTTCCTTCAGACCTCTCCTCAGAGTGCATTTCTCTAGGTTCCACGCTTGCTCAGATTGGTGGGCTCAACACTGGAGCCTCGTACTCGAGGATTAGCATAACATTCCTTTGATATAAGTTCCTAAGGTTAAAGCGTAATTCTGGCGATATGCTCGGTGTTATGTTAACCCCCAGGTCCTTTTACTTCACTTAGAGCTTCTCTCCATGCATGCTGTACTCTGTGTCCTGTCTTCCCTTCTTCAGTGTGAGTAACGGAAGAGGCTGTGTTCAGAGATTTCTCAATTAGCTCGAGCTTGTATTGTCTCGGATTGACCTCCAGCAGCCACTTGCTGGACGTCACAGGAAGACGGAAGACAGGAGATGTATTTATAGTGCTGGGCTGTCTGTCTGTCTGTAAGAGAGTCTGAGGGTGTCCCTAGGCTGCCTCTCTGACTTTATGAGTGTCTGAGGGTGTCCCTGGGCTGCCTCTCTGTCTGTCTCTGTCTGTAAGAGTGTCTGAGGGTGTCCCTAGGCTGCCTCTCTGTCTGTCTCTGTCTGTAAGAGTGTCTGAGGGTGTCCCTAGGCTGCCTCTCTGTCTGTCTCTGTCTGTATGAGTGTCTGAGGGTGCCCCCTGGGCTGCCTTTCTGTCTGTAAGAGTGTCTGAGGGTGCCCCCTGGGCTGCCTTTCTGTCTGTATGAGTGTCTGAGGGTGTCCCTGGGCTGCCTCTCTGTCTGTCTTTCTGTAAGAGTGTCTGAGTGTGTCCCTAGGATGCCTCTCTGTCTGTCTCTGTCTGTAAGAGTGTCTGAGGGTGCCCCTAGGCTGCCTCTCTGTCTGTCTCTGTCTGTAAGAGTGTCTGAGGGTGCCCTAGGCTGCTCTCTGTCTGTCTCTGTCTGTAAGAGTGTCTGAGGGTGCCCCTAGGCTGCCTCTCTGTCTGTCTCTGTCTGTAAGAGTGTCTGAGGGTGCCCCTAGGCTGCCTCTCTGTCTGTCTCTGTCTGTAAGAGTGTCTGAGGGTGCCCCTAGGCTGCCTCTCTGTCTGTCTCTGTCTGTAAGAGTGTCTGAGGGTGTCCCTAGGCTGCCTCTCTCTGTCTTGTCTGTAAGAGTGTTTGAGGGTGTCCCTAGGCTGCCTCTCTGTCTGTCTCTGTCTGTAAGAGTGTCTGAGGGTGTCCCTAGGCTGCCTCTCTGTCTGTCTCTGTCTGTAAGAGTGTCTGAGGGTGCCCTAGGCTGCCTCTCTGTCTGTCTCTGTCTGTAAGAGTGTCTGAGGTGCCCCTAGGCTGCCTCTCTGTCTGTCCTGTCTGTAAGAGTGTCTGAGGGTGCCCCTAGGCTGCCTCTCTGTCTGTCTCTGTCTGTAAGAGTGTCTGAGGGTGCCCCTGGGCTGCCTCTCTGTCTGTCTCTGTCTGTAAGAGTGTCTGAGGGTGCCCCTGGGCTGCCTCTCTCTCTGTATGATATGTGTGTAGGTTTTCAGAGGGCCAACGGCTGTCTAACTGGTCTTCTCTGTACTTGATTTCTGCAGGTTCTTGCTCTTCTCTCTCTCTCTCTCTCTCTCTCTCTCTCTCTCTCTCTCATCTCTCTCTCTTCTCCCCTTTTCTCTCCTGTTCAGCTATTTAATTGTCTCTCTTTCACTCTTTCTTCTTCTATCTTTTCTTCTGTTAAACGCTTTTTAATTTCTTCCTTCAGCTCAAAGGTTTCGCTTTATATCTCTTAACCTTCTGTTAAACGTCTTTAAACGCTCTTCAGGCATCTTCTTAACCTTCTGTTAAACGGTCTGTTAAACGCTCTTCAGGCATCTTCTTAACCTTCTGTTAAACGGTCTGTTAAACGCTCTTCAGGCATCTTCTTAACCTTCTGTTAAACGGTCTGTTAAATGCACTTCAGGCATCTTCTTAACCTTCTGTTAAACGGTCTGTTAAACGCTCTTCAGGCATCTTATTAACCTTCTGTTAAACGGTCTGTTAAATGCACTTCAGGCATCTTCTTAACCTTCTGTTAAACGGTCTGTTAAACGCTCTTCAGGCATCTTCTTAACCTTCTGTTAAACGGTCTGTTAAATGCACTTCAGGCATCTTCTTAACCTTCTGTTAAACGGTCTGTTAAACGCTCTTCAGGCATCTTCTTAATCTTCTGTTAAACGGTCTGTTAAACGCTTCATGCGTATCAATGTTTTTGTGACTTGTCTGAATCTGTGTATGTTTAAGATTGAGAAGGTTCTAGTGTCTGTTGAGTATCTGTTGTATGTAGAGTGTCTGTTGTCTGTTGAGTATCTATTGTCTGTTGAGTGTCTGTTTCATGTTGAGTGTCTGCTGTATATGTAGCCTCTGCTGAGTGTCTGTTGTATGTGTAGCCTCTGTTGACTGTATGTTGTATGTGTAGCCTCTGTTGACTGTATGTTGTATGTGTAGCCTCTGTTGACTGTATGTTGTATGTGTAGCCTCTGTTGACTGTATGTTGTATGTGTAGCCTCTGTTGACTGTCTGTTGTATGTGTACCCTCTGTTGACTGTCTGTTGTATGTGTAGCCTCTGTTGACTGTCTGTTATATGTGTAGCCTCTGTTGACTGTCTGTTGTATGTGTAGCCTCTGTTGACTGTCTGTTGTATGTGTAGCCTCTGTTGACTGTCTGTTGTATGTGTAGCCTCTGTTGACTGTCTGTTGTATGTGTAGCCTCTGTTGACTGTCTGTTGTATGTGTAGCCTCTGTTGACTGTCTGTTGTATGTGTAGCCTCTGTTGACTGTCTGTTGTATGTGTAGCCTCTGTTGTGTTGTGTTCTAGTGTGTGTGTGTGTGTGTTTGTGTGTGTGTGTGGTGTGTGTGTGTGTGTGTGTGTGTTTGATCTCCAAGATGGTACTCTGGTTTCCCAGATGGTATTCTGGTCTCCCAGATGGTATTCTGGTCTCCCAGATGGTATTCTGGTATTCCAGATGGTATTCTGGTCTCCCAGATGGTATTCTGGTCTCTCAGACGATATTCTTGTCTTCCATATGGTATTCTGGTCTCTCAGATGATACTCTGGTCTCCCAGACGTTATTCTGGTCTCCCAGATGGTATTCTGGTCTCCTAGATGGTATTCTGGTCTCTCAGACGATATTCTGGTCTCCCAGATGGTATTCTGGTCTCCCAGATGGTATTCTGGTCTTTCTACATCTCCCCCTTCTCTTCTTCCCCACCTCTTTCTCCCCTCCTCCTCTTCTCCTCCTCACTGTGTTTACATCACAGACAAGTGATCAGCTCAACTATGTCTGGTAATGACTAGTTCAGTCAATTGCTAGTTTTGTTTACAAGTCTCTTTGAGAGATTGGAGGGAGGGAGAGACGGAAGGAGGGAGGTAGGAAGGGAGGGGAGGTGGGGAAGGAAGGTAGGAAGGGAGGGTGTGAGGAAGAAATAGATTTTTAGAAAATTAGACAAACAGAAATAGGAGGAATGGGGTAAATTGGGAAAATATAGAATGGAAATGAGGCGGTAATTGAAACATTGTGTGTGTGTGTGTGTATGTGTGTGTGTGTATACTCATGTACACACCTAGTTGTGGTTGCAGGGGGTCGATTCACAGCTCCTGGCTCCAGCCTCTTCACTGGTTGCTACTAGGTCCACACTCTCTCCCTGCTCCTTGAGCTTTATCATGTGTGTATGTGTGTTTGTGTGTGTGTGTGTGTGTGTGTGTGTGTGTGTGTGTGTGTGTGTGTGTGTGTGTGTATGTGTGTGTGTGTGTGTATGTGTGTGTGTGTGTGCGTGTGTGTGTGTGTGTGTAATGACTCCACAACAGACAGGAGGGAGGTACAGGAGGGAGGTACAGGAGGGAGGTACAGGAGGGAGGTACAGGAGGGAGGTACAGGAGGGAGGTACAGGAGGGAGGTACATGAGGGAGGTACAGGAGGGAGGTACATGAGGGAGGTACATGAGGGAGGTACAGGAGGGAGGTACAGGAGGGAGGTACACATACTCTGGCTCGTGTTCTCGGTCGATTGAGTTCGTCCTGTTAATGGCTTTACAAGACCATTTAAGAAAGCGTTCAGTGAGCTAGTTCTCAAAATTGATGGATAGAGAGAGAGAGAGAGAGAGAGAGAGAGAGAGAGAGAGAGAGAGAGAGATTTCCTATAGATTTTGCTTAGCTGTATCGTAATATAAATAAAAAATAAATATATTCCAATTTCATTATCAATTAAAAAAAAAATGAAGAAAATAATGTCATTATATCAATTTTTTTTATACCAGAGTTTCTATACATCAAAAAATTCACACCAAGGTTTCTATATATGCCAATGTAAACACCGAGGTTTATATAGATCACAAAATGTATATACCAAAGGTTTTATAACAGGAAGATCCTTAAGAATAGAAATACTAGCAACACCGTCAACTAGGCCACACAAATAAACATTTTTACAACCTTAAATAACCTTAAATAATCTCCTGGCTAGACGCAGCATCCTAGCCACAAATCTCTCCTAGCCGACCCGTCCCTAGCCAATACATCGCCTTGCAGAGATCACCCACTGATAGCCAGGGAGGTGTGTATGCTTATCAAGTGGGAGATAACATAGATGGGGAGGGGGGAGAGTCCCACTGACAAGCCACAGGTGCGTATGCTTATCTGGCGTGAGATATGCGGGAGCCCCACTGACAAGGAGTGTAAGGCTCTCCAAAACGGACGCTTGGAACATGGGCACGGAGACTCAGAGGATGGGCACGGAGACTCAGCCCTCCCTTCTCTTCCCCGGCTATCAGTACCAGATTGCGGGGTCTCGGAGCTGATATATTAACCGGGGTGAATCGCTTAATTGCTAGGTTTATCATACGATCACATCCGTGGAGGCAGCTTACTCCTTTAGTGAGCTGGTTTAGATTTTTTGGTGTGTGTGTGTGTGTCTTGGTCCTGCTTCGCGCGTTTATTTTGTTTTTGATTACGCGGGAAATCTGTGTTTTGGTTGTAGTTCGCGCGTTTTTCTTCGTATTTACGCGGGAAATCTGTGTTTAGTTGTAGTTCGCGCGTTTTTCTTCGTATTTACGAGGGAAATCTGTGGTATACTTTCGGGCTTCCTTTCTCAGTTACGGTTCAGGGTTAGAAGTTAAGATCTTCCGCCAAAACACGCGATAAAGACCACGTATTTACAGCCAATTTTTATCTACAAAAGACCTTAAGTTCTAAACAGAGCTTTTATCAATGGCAATATCAAGTCACCGTCCGACAAAAAACTCTACATAGAGCGAGACTTCTTGTGTAAATAGTGAGTAGGCTTACACAGAATATTTTTGTCCATGTTATAGATATATTTTGCAACGTTTTACGAGAACTGGAGATTTATTGTGGATGCAGTTGATGCTTGTTCCTTTCTCCAGCTTTTGAGTCCATGAGAATGACAGATAACACAGGACTCGGCAACCCATACCAAAGGTATCTGCTGACAGTGAGCTATCTACTTCTATCTATCAGTTGTATCAGCTATATGAGATGATCACACGCTCACAGACTCTGCCAACCCTCTCTTCTAATAACCCAGAAGGGGTAAACCTGCAAAGGAAACCCTCAGGAGGCTTCAGCTGAAGGGTTCAGGCTTTGCTATACTGATTAAGTTAAGCTATAAACAGCGGCAAGATTTCGTTATACAAGCTTCGTAATCTCCAGACTAGAAAATCCGTGTATGGCCTTACGTTCACTGTGAGATTATCTAATTTACGCTGTATATTTCTTCACAAATCAAGACAGGATATATATACTGAGAGGTGCATGTCTCTCAGTGTATATACACTGAGAGTTTACTCTGATCTCTCTCTCTCTCTCTCTCTCTCTCTCTCTCTCTCTCTCTCTCTCTCTCTCTCTCTCTCTCTCTCTCTCTCTCATATATATATATATATATATATATATATATATATATATACTGCTTACATTCGTGCTTAAAACGACGTATTGTAGAGAGTGAGAGGAGAGTTGTAATGAGCAGTGTTGTGCCCTTGTGAGCTGGAGATTGTAATCACCTCTGTGGACGGATTAATTGAGATTAATTTGGGCGATTAATTGAGATTCATTCGGTGTGATTAGGCATTCTGTGAATGTGTGTGTGTGTGTGTGTGTGTGTGTGTGTGTGTGGGTGTGCTCACTTATTTGTGGGTGCAGGGGTTGATTCTCAGCTCTTGGCCCCGCCTCGTAAGTTGCCACTCTTCAGATTCGCTTCCTCTTTGCCTCGTTGGGCCTCTCTTACCTGCTCTTAAAACTGTGCATGGAGTCTGCCTCAACCACTTCTTCACCAGACTGAAGAAATACTTCCTGACATCCCTGTGACTCATCTCTGTCTTTAACTTCCAGTTGTACCTCTCAAACAGCCTGTCTACCTTATCAATTCTTCTAAGTATCTTGTATGTTGTTATCATATCTCCCCTGGTTCTTCTGTCCTCAAGTATCGTTAGTTCCAATACCGTTAGTTCTCGCAGCTCATTCCCTATAGTTCTGGGACTAGTCTTGTTGCATACTTCAACACATTCTCCAGTTTCTTAACCTCCTTCCTCAGGTGTGGGTTCAACACTGGTGCTGCGTACTCCAAGAACGTGAACCTCTGGTGATATGCTAGGCACAATGCTCACCCCTAGGTCTCTCTCTCTGAATCGACGTACTCCGTGTCCAGTCTTCTAGCTCCTTCCCCGATACTCATAGCCAATTTAGGATACTATAATGGATACAACTCTTGAGAAACTGAATACAGGTATGGATAAATGGATTGATGGAATAGAGGAACCTGGATAAAACGTGAAGACAATAAATACGGATATAGAAGTGGAATGTATAAACAACAACAACAACAATAATAATAATAATAATATTAATAATTATAATAATAATAAAGAATAGGAAGAAAAAAGATGGAAGAATAAGGAAGAAAAAGAACACATGCACACACACAGGCCAGTAAACACAACTAGGTGAGTACATACACACACACGTTCCGATACCTCAGTAAGGAATCGTTCAAGACACTGTACACCGTGTACGTCAGGCCCATACTAGAGTATGCAGCGCCAGTCTGGAACCCACACCTGGTCAAACACGTCAAGAAACTAGAGAAAGTGCAAAGGTTTGCGACAAGGTTAGTCCCAGAGCTAAGGGGATTGTCGTACGAAGAAAGGTTAAGGGAAATCTGCCTGACAATACTGGAGGACAGGAGGGTTAGGGGAGACATGCTAACGACATACAAAATACTACGAGGAATAGATAAGGTGGACAGAGACAAGATGTTCCAGAGAGGGGACACAGAAACAAGGTGTCACAATTGGAAGTTGAAGACTCATATGAGTCAAAGGGATGTTAGGAAGTATTTCTTCAGTCACAGAGTTGTCAGGAAGTGGAATAGTCTGGAAAGTGAGGTAGTGGAGGCAGGAACCATACATAGCTTTAAGACGAGGTATGATAAAGCTCATGGAGCAGGGAGAGAGAGGACCTAGTAGCGATCAGTGAAGAGGCGGGGCCAGGAGCTGAGTCTCGACTCCTGCAACCACAAATAGGTGAGTACAAATAGGTAAGTACACACACACACACAAACCCCCTCCCCCAACCCATCCCACTTATCCCGTACACAAAATAAACGCAAGAAGGACCTCCCTCCTCAGCTGTCACAAACTCCACGGTAAATAGAGCCGAAAGAGCCGGAGAACTGCTCTGTTTACAGAGCGGTGCGAAAATGCCTCGTAAAGCCCTAAGCTGTTGCCTAGATGAACAGGGCAGATATCCCTTACGGAATGTGATATATGCCTTTCCGTGGCTCCCCTTTCAGACACACGACAATCTGCACTAACTATCGGCGCTTAAAAGGCCCCAAAATGCACCTAATGGATTCCCCTTACCCTTGGGGAATGGTAGGGAGGGTATCGTCGGAGATGGGGGAAGCAGTTAGGGGATGTTTACGATGCTCGTTGCAAGGGACACACGGCCCTAAAGAAGGGTCTCGCTGGGGTTAAGATTCGCTCTCTCTGGCTGGATGCTACGAGGCAACTTCTAGTGACGACACGTGTAATTGAGTTAGTGAGAACGTATAAGGGAATTAATGAGGCCTGGCCGCCTTTCAGGTACCAGGTCCTGATCCCCGGGTGATAATTGTCGAGTGCTGGGCGCAGGGAGGGTCAGTAGGAGCAGCAGCAGCAGCTGGCTCCCTGCTTGGCCAAGATTGCTTGTCGCGTTCCAGTTATAGTCCCATAGAGGGGTGGCAAGGCCAAGTTAATACCTGGAAGGTGTAGGAAAGGTCAGGAGTGGGCTTCCTGCCTAGACAAGAATACGAATAAAGGTCTAGTTTTAGTTCCATACAAAACGACAGAGCCAAGTCAAGGCCCCCATGGAGTAGGAAAGGTCAGTAGCAGGTTTCTAGCCTAGCCAAGAGCGCGAATAAAGG